>JAODUO010000912.1:125000-135000 GCA_025642075.2 Ridgeia piscesae | reverse complement strand
ACACACACACACACACACACACACACACACACACACCACACACACACACACACACACACACACACACACACACACCACACACACACACACACACACACACACACACACACTACACACAACACACACACACACACACATACACACACATACACTCACACATACACACACACATACACACATACACGCACACGCACACACACACACACACACACACACACACACACACACACACATACAACACACACACACACACACACACATACACACATACACACACACACACACACTACACACACATACACACACACATACACACATACACGCACACACACACATACACACACGCGCGCACACACACACACACACACACATGCGCACATACATGCGCACACACACACACACACATACACACACGCGCACACACAAACACACATGTGCACACACATGCGCACACACATGCACACACACACACACACACACACACACACACACACACACACACACACACACACACACACACATACACACACGCACATACACACACACGCGCGCACTAAATCAATTATATTCATAGCAGGCATTGCCTTTAATTCATGACGTATGTGCGTATGTTTGCGTACGTGTGTGCGAGTGGTTGTCTATATACATCTAACTCACCGTCCTCTGTACAGGAGTGTTGCTACTCGCCCTCTGGCTCCCTCATCACCACGGAGGCCGGCCGCGGCGTTCAGACGTTCTTCTACCATCCTCACTCGTCCACACTCCACCACAAGTACGACGTCCTGCCGAAACAATGGTGCTGCTACCTGACGGACAATTGCGATTTATTCTACGAAGTCCGTCCGATGGATCGATGCAATGGCTACACACCTTTACATACAGGTGGGTCCAGCGTATAAGTGATAGTGGTTTCGTATGTTGTGCTGGTAAATATAAAAAAGTAATGATGTGTGATAGTTACAGTGGTCTAACAATATTTCTATATTATTGTCAAGGTTGAAATTGTTTGCGTCATGCTATCTGTTTACGGAAAGCATCTTCTGTGATGATCTCTGCATTAAAGATAGCCTGTTTTCTAAGACAACTACAACCAACATTTAAGTGTATGTACAGTTCATCGGCATCGGAACAACATTAACATTGGGCGGGCTGTGTCGTAATTTCAACACTATTTTATCTTCAGTATCGATATTTCTTGGCCCGGAACCTGTCATCGAAAAAGGTGGCGTAAGGTAACATATTATCGCCACAGGGGCGTAACGTTATCTTCCTTCTGGGGCGTCGAACCGGTCGTGAGATGCTTCGACAAATATTCGTGCCGAAAACAGGCAACGCCAACCTTATATATTGTGATCCTAATCTGTATCCAGCCACCATCAAAACAATCACACTACAAATTCCAACATCTTTATTATAAATACTGGGGACTAAACCTCCTTCCATAGATATTGTGGGTCAATCCAGAAACTCATTGGTTCAAACGACTATTCAATTTGCATTTAACTATTTAGCACATATATGTACAATCTGTTCCACTATGTGAGCAATGTCTCTTTGTGTAAAGGGAGTGCAAGTATGCGATGACTTCAATATAATTAATACTGTTGCTGGATTTAAACGAAAATGCAAGAATCTTTTATTTAAAAGTATCTAGTTGTGGATCATCTCTCTTAACTATATTATATGTCAATATGTTTACTCATGTTATATTTTGTATATTAATTTGTAACCAATATTTAAATAAATATTATATGTCAGGGTAAATTTACAAAGTGTCTTTAACTTCAATTTTACCCCTTTCAGACATTGTATATTGTAGTATTGTAGCTAAATTTGCCTGTTTGTATGTTGAACAATGGTAAATTATCGTGAAACAATTCTATTACAGTTACATAATCAAGTGTATTTGTCTGTCGCAGGTTGGTTATACGGTGACCCACACATCCGCACGCTAGATGGCTTCGAGTACACCTTCAACGGCCTGGGCGAGTACACACTCATAGAGACGACACACCGCGAATTCACACTGCAGGGCCGCACGGCGAAGGTTCATAATGACAAGGGACAAGAGACGGACGCGACTGTGTTCAGCGCTTTTGCCGCTAGAGACCGTGACTCAGACACCGTGCATGTCGAGATAACAACCAGTCGACAAGGTGAGATGGTAGAATTACTTTTCTACACCTGCGAATCAGACTGTTTTGCTCGTAAAATGTCAATATGATAAAACATAAACGCTACCACGCAATTACTGCTCAAAGACAATCCCGTCTATTCACCATTCTATTGCTAGGTACTCATTTATGCAGACAAATTGCTTTCAAAGTCTACGCTTTGTTCTTCCCATAGAGATAGTGGATAATACGCTCAATTGAATAGGTTGTCCCACACTATATCCTGAACTTATAAGCGTTGGTGTGCCTAAATATACATGACACACTGTTTCTGAAAACATTTGATTCAAAGCAACTATCAAAATAACTGTTGCATCAATTTGGTTTTATTACTATTGGTTTAGGTTTGGCTATTTTTGTTGAAAACGAGAACGTCACGGATTGGTTCACATCAGCCACCGCAACAGATTCCCAGGAATACATCTGTGTGAGCGTCACGAAGACGAACTTCACTCAGATTGAAATAACATACGCGACAGGTACGACGTCATGTTTTGTAGAGCAAACTCAAGTGTGTATCTAAATGATGTACCATGAATAAATTAATCTTAGGCTAATAACCGAACGAGGTAGAATCCTTTAGTGTACGGGTTCACAACAATAATTTGCAGAGTGAAAATAATTGTTGTTAAAAGTGAAAATAATGTTTTTTTTTATTTACAACATTTCTGATATGCTGCTGTTCCAAGTGAAATCTCCAAAATTAAGACTGCTCGCCTTTTACGTATATTTGTGTTTGTTTACACACAGGCTTCTCTTTGACAATTACACTGAAAGCAGAACAGCTTGACATCACAGTGGGAGCACCCAACACTTTCAAGGGCTACACGAAAGGCCTGATGGGAGTGTTCAACGACGACTCAACTGACGACCTTCTGCCGCCAGGGGAAAATGCCGAGCCGCTGTCAAACAGGTCATCGGATAAGACGATATTCGAAGAGTTTGGTGGACGATGTACGTCACGCAGCATGTTTTTGTATGTGCCTCGTTAAACATGCACGTATACTTTACGTAAGAGTGTACGTGTGTGGTGCATTTGGTTGCGTTGATATATATGTTACGTTACAACGTAAACATACACTACTTGTAAGGAAGGTACTACAATTCGTGAATCAGCTGAGTGGCTCTTCTCTGTGTTCTCATTGGCGTACCGATTTTTGATGTGGTTTTACTTATGTATGATATATTGGATGGCAATGCGTCACGGGTCGATCGCATTCATTCCCTTCATATTTATTCACGTAAGGCCGCTACATTTGAACAGGGCGGATAGAGGAGATTGATTCGCTGTTCTATTATGCCCCGGGTGAGCGTTACGCGACCTTCGCACGTACAGCGTTCACCCCGCGGTTCCTGGAAGACGTGCTGGCGAACATGACAATATCACAACGGAAGATGGCGCACGAGAAATGTGGAAACAACAAGGACTGTCTCTACGACTACGCCATTACAGGCAAGATACCCGATTTTGTTTTTCCGTGGTAATAGCAGTTGCTGTCAGAGACATATATTAGTCGAAAGGTACACCACGGACAACAGTACAACACGTTTACTTTAATAAGAAGTTGTATTGTTGTTGGATACTAAGTTAAACATGCTCTGTCTCCCGCGATACATCCTCAATATATATTTTTTTTATTCACATTCAGGCAAAGAAGAAGTTGCCAAGGCAACGCTGGATACAAATTCCAAGAACAAAGAGGACAGTGAGACCTCGTGTAAGTGACAGCGATGAAAGACGTGAACTGGAGTCATTCATTGATATATATTTAATGTATACGTTTATTTAATATACGCCTATATGCAAGTCATCGAGAAAGCAAAACAACGCGAAGGAAACAGTATGATAACAACAAAACAAACAAAATAAATTTGTGCGTACGTATTTAAAAAAGTCAATACTTGTACATTATTAAGCAGCCAAACAAATAAACAAATTAATACATTGTACTTATAAAGATAATGTTTATATTCTTTTCGACGTTGTTTGACTCAATGGTTTAACTATTGTTTACCTATCCATTCGTTTCAGCGAACGCAAGTCCGAACATTACTGTTGATGTAGTATTCAACGTGACAGTTGGGGAGATCAATTCACTTTCTTTGACGACTGTCGATCAAGATGGCGACACCGTCAAAGTTACACTCGAGTCGATGCTCCCAGATGGCGCCACATTCGAGAACAACGTCTACACATGGACGCCCACTAACATGGACGTCGTGAATATATCGTATGTATTGGTGAATGTTTTACCAAAAGTGTCGGTCTCTGTTATTGTTTACTGAAACGTAACTATCAATCGTTTCAGGAGATTATGTTTTCTAACATAACAGTACCGATACGTGATATATTAATACAATGTGAAGAAGATTTTCATAGTTGCATACTTCAGTGCAGATTTCTGCTGATATTGCAGAGGAGAAAATGAAAGGTTTGATTCGAAATATTGCACGACACGAATAGAGAAGAGTTGGCATTAGTAGCACATCCGTTAATGATATTCACATATAGTACATTATAACATAACATAACATAACATAACATAACATAACATAACACAACACAACACAACACAACACAACACAACACAACACAACACAACACAACACAACACAACACAACACAACACAACACAACACAACACAACACAACATAACATAACATAATTATGCATTTTATTCATTTGGATGTGTAAGCTATAAATATCAGTTATACAAATTACAGTTATAGCAATTGCATCGGTGTTCGTGAGTTAAATTTTGTCTCCGTTCAGATTCTCGGCAGCCGACGGCAAGGGCGGTGTCGCGGCCGCCGATGTCGTCGTCAACCTGTGCAACTGTTCCGGCCACGGAGAGTGTCTCTTTGACCTGCTCGCCAACGGCTACGAGTTGAAGCAGACATTCAGGATCGTCCAGTGCAACTGTTCCATCGAATGGGAAGGTACAATATACATTTTCTATAAGGTTGTCATGTGTTTAGCGCAGGTATAATATGTGGAATACATTTCAGTGATATTGTACATAGGAATATTACATACCATTTCCTCTAGTTTGGCAATAGTTGTACTGAAAACAATTAAAATAAGTTGAGTTATCATATTGTTAACATAGTAACTACGTTCTACCGGCTTCACAGTGACACTGGTTTACTTATAATTATTACCGAGCTAGGACAAATTATGTCAAATAACCTAAATGCAGCCATCCTAAATTAATTCATGTTGCTTGCAGGTGACCACTGCGAGTCAGACTTCGACGGTTGTCAGGACAACCCGTGCACGGAGGGAACCAACTGCACCGACGTTTCCCCGTCAGAACACATCGCCAGCGGCAAGGCCTTCCACTGCAGCGAGTGTCCGCCAGGCACAGAAGAGAGTGAAGGAATATGTCTACGTGAGCACAGCACCATTGTACCGAACGTCGATGATTTGTGGATCAAAACGTTTAGTATATTATTGACACGATCGTGTGCCTTTAAGCATTGTAGCATGTCTTTGTTGTTGTTGTTGTTATTGTTGTCGTTGTCGTTGTCGTCGTCGTCGTCGTCGTCGTCGTCGTCGTCGTCGTCGTCGTCGTCGTCGTCGTCGTCGTCGTCGTCGTCGTCGTCGTCTCGCCTCGCCTCGTCTCGTCTCGTCTCGTCTCGTCTCGTCTCGTCTCGTCGTCGTCGTCGCCGTCGCCGTCGCCGTCGCCGTCGCCGTCGCCGTCGCCGTCGCCGTCGCCGTCGCCGTCGCCGTCGCCGTCGCCGTCGCCGTCGCCGTCGCCGTCGCCGTCGCCGTCGCCGTCGCCGTCGTTGTTGTTGACATATCTTGTAGGCAAATTCTGGAATTATTCATAAAGCATGTACAATATACAACACATATGATTTTACGCAGCGATCAACGAATGTGACCCGGAGAATCCACGCCACGACTGTGGACACAAGTGCGTTGATGAAACCGACGGTTACAAGTGTGTGTGCATGGCTGGATATAGACTCCGGAACGGTATGAAGAAATGCACAGGTATGAGTAATACTTACTCTTCACATCTACCTACCCGAAACTCACAACATACATACATGCATACATTATATACATATATACATTCATACATACATACAAGCGTGAATGCAAACATACATACATACATGCATACATATACACATACATACATTCATACATACATACAAGCGTGAATGCATACATACATACATACATACATACATACATACATACATACATACATACATACATACATACATACATACATACATACATACATACATACATGCGTACATGCGTACATGCGTACATGCGTACATGCGTACATGCGTACATGCGTACATGCGTACATGCGTACATGCGTTCATGCGTACATGCGTACATGCGTACATGCGTACATGCGTACATGCGTACATGCACACATGCACACATGCATACATGCATACATACATACATACATACACGCATATATACATGCATACATGCATACGTGCATACGTGCATACGTGCATACGTGCATACGTGCATACGTGCATACGTGCATACGTGCATACGTGCATACGTGCATACGTGCATACGTGCATACGTGCATACGTGCATACGTGCATACATGCATACATGCATACATGCATACATGCATACATGCATACATGCATACATGCATACATGCATACATGCATACATGCATACATGCATACATGAATACATGCATACATGAATACATGCATACATGAATACATGCATACATGCATACATGCATACATGCATACATGCATACATGCATACATGCATACATGCATACATGCATACATGCATACATGCATACATGCATACATGCATACATGCATACATGCATACATGCATACATGCATACATGCATACATGCATACATGAATACATGAATACATGCATACATGCATACATGCATACATGAATACATGCATACATGCATACATGCATACATGCATACATGCATACATGCATACATGCATACATGCATACATGCATACATGCATACATGCATACATGCGTACATGCGTACATGCGTACATGCGTACATGCGTACATGCGTACATGCGTACACGCGTACACGCGTACACGCGTACACGCGTACACGCGTACACGCGTACACGCGTACACGCGTACACGCGTACACGCGTACACGCGTACACGCGTACACGCGTACACGCGTACATATGCGTACATGCGTACATGCATACATGCATACATGCATACATGCATACATGCATACATACATACGTTCTTTTTCAATAATTATCGTAAAAAAGAAATAGTTGCAAATTGGTGAAATGGTAATGTTTCACGATGATAAACATTGACACATTCGTCTGTTGTTGCAGACATTGACGAGTGTGCCGAGCACACGTCCGGTTGTGAACAAAACTGTGCCAACTCTGTCGGCAGCTTCCGGTGTTCGTGTTAAGACGACTTCACACTCGACGCGGACGGCAGATCGTGTAACATCAGTACGTCACTGTATGCGTCATAAGCATACATACATACATACATACTTACATATATCCATACATACATCCATACACCCAACCATACATACATCCATCCATCCATCCATATATACATACATACATACATACATACTTACATACATACATACATACATACATACATACACACATACACACATACACACATACACACATACACACATACACACATACACACATACACACATACACACATACACACATACACACATACACACATACACACATACACACATACACACATACACACATACACACATACACACATACACACATACACACATACAAAATACACACATACACACATACACACATACACACATACACACATACACACATACACACATACACACATACACACATACACACATACACACATACACACATACACACATACACACATACACACATACACATACACACATACACACATACACACATACACACATACACACAAACACACAACACACACACACACACACACACACACACACACACACACACACATACACACATACACACATACACACATACACACATACACACATACACACATACACACATACACACATACACACATACACACATACACAAAATACACACATACACACATACACACATACACACATACACACATACACACATACACACATACACACATACACACATACACACATACACACATACACACATACACACATACACACATACACACATACACACACACACACACACACACACACACACACACACACACACACACACACACAACACACATACACACATACACACATACACACATACACACATACACACATACACACATACACACATACACACATCACACATACACACATACACACATACACACATACACACATACACACATACACACATACACACATACACACATACACACATACACACATACACACATACACACATACACACATACACACATACACACATACACACATACACACATGCACACATGCACACATGCACACATGCACACATGCACACATGCACACATGCACACATGCACACATGCACACATGCACACATGCACACATGCACACATGCACACATGCACACATGCACACATGCACACATGCACACATGCACACATGCACACATGCACACATGCACACATGCACACATGCACACATGCACACATGCACACATGCACACATACACACATACACACATACACACATACACACATACACACATACACACATACACACATACACACATACACACACACACACACTACACACATGTGTATGTGTATATGTGTCTATGTGTGTGTATGTGTGTGTATGTGTGTGTATGTGTGTATGTTTGTATGTGGGCTATATATGTATGTATGTATGTATGTATGTATGTGTGTATGTATGTATGTAAGTATGTATGTATGTGCATGTATGTATGTATGTATGTATGTATGTATTTATGTATTCACGTATTCACGTATGAGTGCATGTGCGTATGTGTGTATGCATGCATACATATATGTATTATATTGGTATGTATGTATTTATGTATGTATGTCAGTTGAAAATATGTTAGTATTATATATATATATATATATCTATATACATATATATATATATATATATATATATATATAAAATATATATATATATATAATATAGTTAATAAATTAATTGAAATTTATATAAATTATCTTGTATAAACATGGGAATAATTCATTCAGCCAAACATAAACAAATAGACAAACACACAAACTACTACCTGTCACAAAATATGTACACATGCACATACACGCGCACGCGCACGCGTATGCGTGTGCTTGCATGAATGTAGAATGATTATGTGTGCATGTGTTGAGGGATTTGAAACAGAACGTGATAAAATGGTAACAAAATGTTAAATATGTGTTGACAATTTATTGTAAACACATGGTACAAAATAATGCTGTTATCAGCATGCACCGACACAGCGCGTAGTTGCGCCAATAACAAGGCGGTGCTGATTGGCAGAACATGATATATATCGCGGTTGTTATTTTGTTAAAGGCGCATGACAGTTGTCGCTGTTTCAAAACAAACTCCCTGTGTCTGCTACGCTGCAAATGCAATCTGTGTTATCTTCTAGGTAAGAGACTAGACTCGGAATGCAAGAAGTTGAAGTGCGAGTACGGCTGCAGAGAGGAAGGCGCCGGCTCGTTCGTGTGCTTCTGTCATTCCGGTTACGTTCTCTCGGCCGACAAAACGACGTGTGAAGGTAGGCAGAACGACCGCTTGACCGGAGCATCCTGGAGAGAATTAGCTATGTTGAGGTAGTACTTCGGATT
>JAODUO010000912.1:117500-120000 GCA_025642075.2 Ridgeia piscesae | reverse complement strand
GCATAAAATCATGGATATATTCTCATATCGACGAGTCGACAACATATCTACTTAGTTTTAGCACATAATTACCTGGGTGAAAATGTAATAATAATGGCAATATATGAATCACATACATATATGTAAATACAAAATCTGTATATGTAATTATTTATTACAGACATATTTATTTATCAAGTATTTATTATTTAATATCAAACCAAAACACATTGACGTAAGAATTTAGTTAAACTTCGCTTTGATTTATTTGTCAATATAGACATTGATGAGTGTGCGAGCTTTCCTTGCTTGAATGGTTCATCGTGCATGGATCATCTTAACAAGTTCACGTGTCGTTGTAAGTGGGGATTCGAAGGTGTCCTTTGCAACACAGGTAGGTCTGTGCATAAGGTAGATGTTGCTGTTGATTTTGTCCTTAGACACAAGCTTACACCAATACGCATATTGACCAGCTGAATGGTAACTAATAAGAAAATTACAGTTTAACTGCAATGTGTACCGGCTCCTTTGTTAACAAAATAGTAAAACTACAAAATGTTTGTGTTGCTTATGGCACAAGACAATGATACATCGTTAAACATTCTGGTTGTGCTTCTTAATGAAACATTCCCTGACAAAAATGTAAACATATGGACGCTCTGAAAACAAACAAAGACGTAGTATTGTGTAATAACATATATTTCTTACATTAATATTGTCAAGTAATGCGTTCACGTATATGTTGTATAGACCGTGACGAGTGCGCTTGTAATCCGTGTCTGAACGGAGGAACTTGTGACGACCATTTGGATGGGTTCAAGTGTCACTGTAAGAGTGGCTTCACAGGGTCCACGTGCAACAGGGGTAGGACTTTCATCGTTTTATAAGGACCCAACTCTTGTTCTTCTCTAACCCTAAGATGACATTACATAAATGGAAATATTTAATATAATTACAAATTGTGCATCGTAAAATGTAAACTGTTCCTGTATAAATTGTCATATGAAAGATATGAGAAAGTATTTGACGTTGGGAATTATGAATAAAGAAACATTCAATAGAGAGTGAGGTGCATGTTATACGTGATTCTCGTGTGCATACGCGTATTGGAATGGGTGTGGCAATGCAGTCGTGCACGGTCTTGTAGTGTCAACATAATTACAACATCTTTTGATTCAATTATTAAGTTCATGCAAATAACTTATTGCCAAATTAAAATGTAAGGCAGTTAAATGAAAATCTGTGTTTTTGTTGTGATACCGATCATATTCAACAACTACCTACATGAATGCATTGTCTTGCTGTCGTACAGAGATTGACGAGTGCGCTAGTCATCCCTGCATGAATGGCGCCACGTGTTCCGATCATCTGAACAAGTTTTCTTGCCGATGTAAAGCAGGATTCGAAGGTGACACATGCGACATAGGTAGGTCGGCCGGACGAAATGGCATTGTTATTAGAGATTGTTATTTTCTTGTAGAATTAACAGCTAAGAACAGGATACGGAGGGCGTGATTAAATAAAAATGTGTGTGTTTTATTTAATATAATAGCCAACAAATGATTCATGAAATGCAATAGCACATTTGTGACATGACTGGATGTATGTGATCATGTGTATGTGAGCGTAGCACCTGAAATAACTTGAAATCTGCGAATACGCTGGCCTTGTGTTCATATGCATTAACTTTTAGACTGTAACAGCTACCCACCCATACGACATATGTATATCAATATGTTGTACTTCTCCCATTCCCAGACATCATTGAATGCCACAGCAGTCCTTGCGCAAATGAAGGAACGTGTCTACAGGGCACGAACGTTTATGCGTGTGGATGTCAACCTCGGTACTACGGTAGCAATTGCGAAACAGGTATTGTGTTATTTTGACCGTATTGCATTACGTTCATTGTGTCACAATGTGTGACAAAACGGAGATACTATATGTATTCATTAACACATTGGGGGATGATGACTGTAAATGTTTACGTTTTTTATAATTACAAATACGAAACAATTGACTGTAGATGTTAGAATTATTACACTCACGGTTGACAGAATACACTTGACAAAATTACGCGTGCTCTGAACATCCTTGTTTACATCAGCGTTCGATTAAATATATGCAACGCTGTGTTTATTTAAAAGCGTCCCAGCATCGGAGGTCAAGCGAGTCGATATCCAGCTGAGTCTGAAGAGTGAACAATTCACAGAGACTCTGAAAGACCCGAACTCAGAAGCACACAAACAACTGAAGAAAAGAGTTATTGCTGCGGTACATGTCTCTTAAAATCTTAAATGCTGAATGCCAGAGGCTGAATACACGGGGCAAATATTCATGTTCAAGCTCGAAATGTTTCACATGTCTAATAGTAATAAATTATTAATATAAAACGATACATATACACACGCACAAATAATATGTGCATGTATGTTTGTATCTATGTATGCATCTATGTATGAATGCATACATTTATGTGTGTGTGTGATTGCTTGTATGCGTGTATGCATTAATGTATGGT
>JAODUO010000912.1:47500-115000 GCA_025642075.2 Ridgeia piscesae | reverse complement strand
ATAGTAGCTTGCCGTGCTGTTGACCCTTGGCTGAAGAAATGCCTGTTATGTGTGTTTATACAATTGCAGTGTTTGTGATGCAAGTTGCGTTGATGATCTTTTATTACAGGTTTCCCGTGGTTGCCCGTCTCAATCGGATCGTCAGTCGGCGTGGTATTTTTGGTGATTATGTTGTGCATCGCCTGCTGCGTCGTACGAAAACGTAGGCCTATCCTTGAGAGTGTCACCAATGGCAATTACAGGTGGGCGTCACATGGTTCACTCATTGGTGTAGCCGACAATACAACACTGCAATGTGACACGGTTTCGGTAGTAAGGATATTCCTATGCGAATGTTGTTCTCGAGGCAATTCCATGAAATCTTGACACACTATCGAATTACGGGAAAGCATATTTTAAGAAAGTGATGTATACATTAATCCGGCTGGCTGCAATTTCAAACCTATATTTGTATTATACCATTTAACCACTTTATTGCATGGTCACCATGACAGAGGTAAACGCGGTATTGTAATGTTAACACAACCACCTGGAATATCTACTTTTTAAGTTTTAAACCGCGAACCGGCAGGCACAGTAAATTTGTTGTTGTAAACGGTCTTTCTAAATGGTCGAATTGTGTATCACTCGTTACACCTACAGTTCAAATACGTTGCAGTGTTGATAGTTATTAACATGCGTTGCGTGATATGTGTTGGTGCAGACCGACAGTGACTAAACGAGACATGTTCTGGCGAAGGCGCCCTCTCATGGAAGCGGCAGTCACGGAGTCTTGCACCAGTCACCGAACGAACTCACCGAAACAAGGGACTCATCTCGTAAGTTGTCACACACACACACACACACACACACACACACACACACACACACACACACACACACACACACACACACACACACACACACACACACACACACACACACACACACACACACACACACACACACACACACACACACACACACACACACACACACACACACACACACACACACACACACACACACACACACACACACACACACACACACACACACACACACACACACACACATATATATATATATATATATTCTTTTTTTGAAACAACGTTCACAAATAGTATTGTTGTTTGCGTAGGGCAATATGGACGTCCACATGCATTTGTTTTATATTATTTAAGCGCAACTGCCAATGCTGTTATTACACTAATCTAGATAGAGAGAGAGAGAGGAGAGAGAGAGAGAGAGAGAGAGAGAGAGAGAGAGAGAGAGAGAGAGAGAAGAGAGAGAGAGAGAGAGAGAGAGAGAGAGAGAGACAGAGAGACAGAGAGACAGACAGACAGACAGACAGACAGACAGACAGACAGACAGACAGACAGACAGACAGACAGACAGACAGACAGACAGACAGACAGACAGACAGACAGACAGACAGACAGACAGACAGACAGACAGACAGACAGACAGACAGACAGACAGACAGACAGACAGACAGACAGACAGACAGACAGACAGACAGACAGACAGACAGACAGACAGACAGACAGAGAGCGGGAGAGCGAGACAAAAAAACAGAGAGAGTGTATGTGTGTGTGTGTGTGTGTGTGTGTGTGTGTGTGTGTGTGTGTGTGGCGTGCGTGCGTGCGTGCGTGCTTGCGTGCGTGCATGTGTTGTGTGTGTATGTGTGTGTGTGTGTTTGGCGTGTGTGTGCGTGTATGTGTGTATCCAGCTATACTAATTGTACCTGCCGTAATACTTTCCTCTAATAATGACATGACATCTTGCATTAATTTTTCAGGACTGGACCGCGTTCAGAAATATGGCGCATGACAATCACAACAAACATCGCAGCACCCAGAGTAGCCAACGATCTCAAGGTATCAGTGGAGAAGGAGGATGGTTTGGCATCAGCCGTAATCCAACCCCCAGTCGTGAAGGAAGCAGATTTGGTATCAGCCGCAATCCAACTTCGACCCGCAACAGAAGCCGTTTTGGCACCGGCACACCGAGCAGCGACGGAAGCAGATTTGTTGCCAGCCAGAGAGGCCAAACTCCAGTACTCAGTCGCGTGGGAAGCGTATGCCGTATCAACCAAGAAGAACAAACTCCAACTCTCGGTCATACGGAATGGGTAAGAATCATCTTAACGAGTCATTTGTCATATCTATCACATATCAGCAGACGTTGCATGCTCTTTTGTGAAACCAATCCATGCAACCATTCACGATTTCGCATGTGTTGCTTACACAAGCGTGTGACGCTAATTACGCACAAACGCTGACAGTTTCTTGAACCATTTGTAAATCAGAATTATTGTGGAGTAAAATGTTCTGTTTCCTTTTAATAAAGTAGCTACGAAAAACATCCTGAAACAAAAGCGAAAACATGCGTTTATGATGTCCGTCCATGTTATATTGTTATTGAGGTGTGTTATTGCATCGTAATTGTTGGAGCCATGACGTATAATTGTTCCTGATTCCAAGTTATATTCTTGCAGTCGTCAGGCATAGACTCAGAACACAACCAATGAAGACAAAGAATAAAGTGGATATGCAAACACTACTGACGCCAAAAGGAACAATGACGCATTAGAAGATGGTGAAACACCAATCGTAAGCACGGTTGAAGACACAGCGTCATGAATCTACATATTTAGGTTCGCCCAGCGAAACGAAATCACCTATTGGATGCGTTTTATCCTCAAATTGTGTACGGTAACAATCTGCGTATTATGGAACATTTGTTTTATTTGTATTGTATTTATTTTTATTAAATATAAATTATGAAAATGTTAATGGTTACGAAACAGTTTGTTTCAAACAAACAGTTACTATCAGAGAGGTGGCGATTGAAATTGTATAGACTTTTGTGTGTGGTGTGTGTGTGTGTGTGTGTGTGTGTGTGTGTGTGTGTGTGTGTGTGTGTGTGTGTGTGTGTGTGTGTGTGGAGAGAGAGAGAGAGAGAGAACGAGAGAAGAGAGAGAGAGAACGATATATATATATATATATATATATATATATATATATAGAGAGAGAGAGAGAGAGAGAGAGAGAGAGAGAGAAGAGAGAGAGAGAGAACGAGAAAGAGAGAGAGAGAGAGAGAGAGAGAGAGAGAGAGAGAACGAGAGAGAGAGAGAGAACGAGGAGGGAGAGAGAGAGAACGAGGGGGAGAGGGAGAGAACGAGATAGAGAGAGAGAACGAGAGAGAGAGAGAGAGAGAGAGAGAGAGAGAGAGAGAGAGAGAGAGAGAGAGAGAGAGAGAGAGAGAGAGAGAGAGAGAGAGAAGAGAGAGAGAGAGAGAGAGAGAGAGAGAGAGAGAGAGAGAGAGAGAGAGAGAGAGAGAGAGAGAGAGAGGAGAGAGAGAGAGAGAGAGAGAGAAAGGGAGATAGACATATCACCAAGACAATATACTCTTCTGTGAGTATTGCAATTAAGTGTCAATGGTTTATTTACATGTTCAACCTTCATATATTGCTCAACTAATATTGCTAATTTGTACTCCTAGCAACACTTATCATTATACAACAAGTAGTGTAGGTGTTTCTACATTATGATTATATTTAATATATAATAGACACATTGCAAAATGTAACACATATTAAACAGTTTCTATCTTATAGTTGGAAAACAGTAGACCGCATGACTCTTTCCCGTGTAACTGGTAACATTGGTGATTTGTTGAAATATGTTGATAAATATTGCGATTGTGATTATAAATCATATCCTGATTATAACTGCTTAGATGGTGCCAGTGACATACATGCAGTGTAATATACTTAAAGTGCTAATATATATTACACATTAAATTGTATTTTGTTATGTTGTAAAACTAATGTTATTAAATTGTTTCCATTATTTGTAAATGTATTCGAAAGGCATTACGCCATTTTACATACACATTGCGCCGCGATTACGAATACAATAAAACAATATTTCCTATCCTGGTCTTGTTTACAGCATGTTCCCAATCTATTGTCGACACGACCACGACATAAACCTGAATGCTTATGATTGTTATAATTGTTTTAGTAAACCTGCAATACTATGGACAATGCACACTAACGTTTCTGTATTGACGCTAATGACTAATGTAATTCAAATTATCTTGTTTATGCTAGTTTACATTATGTATTAGTTGAGGAACATGTTTTATTGACGTAATAATTGGATTTGCTGCTGGTAAGAGTTGTTATATAGATGACGGCATTTATCTTAATTCGTAGTGTGTGCTCAGCTATATGCGTTTGTTTTATCATGTTTCATGTAAAATGAAATGAATATATGTATACATATGCTACATTATATATTATGCAATAGAAGCGATGTTGTTGTTATTGATATGGGGTGTGTTATCGTTGTATAGTATTATAGTAGTTCATCAAATACAAAACCTTAAATTCACGTATCGGTTAAACCACTGTGGGGATTTATCAAATGTGTTATACTAGTAATACTATCACTGTGCGTTAGTAGTTAATTCACCATTGATGTTATATCGGTATACTTACCTGGATTGTTTGATTCACAGGTCGCATATGTGAGAGCCAAACACGGATAACACGTATTTAAAGAATATGTTTTGTGGACAGTTCGACTAAAGTGGTCGTTGTGAGGGCGAGACCGTGGATTGTTAAATAAAATATATTGCACACGTTGCGTGGTTTCATTATAGGCGTTTTAAACATTGCAACACATTGTTTTTTCATGATCGCAACATATATATTTTAATAAGTGACAAGTACCGCCGCATATAATAGTCAATTATGTGATGTCGTCCAGCGGGCAAGGAGGTGCCATAGACCTTTGAAAATGGTTTAGTAATCGACTATGATGTCAACATAACAGTAAGTGGGTGAATCCAGATTTTGTGTTCATTTCGGGGGGGAAATTGTGGAAAAGTAAATGTAATTTTAAGTTCAATTTAACTTTATTATTGTCTTCTAGATATTTCTCTTTGAAAATATATGTGTATCGATCAAAACCAAACAATCCGTCTGTAATATTTAATTACATATCTTATGCCAAAACAACTATGTATGTGCTGTTACTGGACACAAGACAGTTTTCTTTTGAAATAATGCTACGTACGTCAAAGCAGGTTAATTGAAACTTCAATATCAAATTACTCCTATTATTTCTAAATTAAGCGACATTTTATATACACGATCGATATATAATTTATCAAGAATTACGTAATCCACAATCGCAAAATTATATACGAAAAAAAACCAATAACAATATAAGTCTTTCAAGTGTATGCGTTTTTGCTCAAATACATTTCCTTGTAATAATAGATGTCTTGTAGTGAAACAGCACTGCCATATAATATTACGTTTGTTTTGCCTGTGTTGTGTTAACATAAGTACACACAAACTAATATGACCAACTAAGCGAACAATGTATATTTATGTCGTTCCCGAGAAGAAGCTGATAAACATTGCGAAGTTCTTCTATTGCCTTCTGTGAAGTTGGGTCACCACTGACGAAATGAAACCGTGTTGTCCATTGGGTCACACGTTGAAGGTACCAGAAGGTATTCCATAGGGGTCGCACTGTCGGGAATCTGAAATGGTGGAATGCCTTGCTGCCGTGGATGTACACCACTCCATTTAAACAATGGCCGCCATATTGTATTTCCCCGTACGTTAATAACTGTTTCATCTAGAGAAATAATTGTGGTGTGTGGATAGATTTATTATGAAACAAGGATTTGGAACATATCATTTAGGGAATTTTCCGGTTTCAAGTCCGCTATTTTAAAGATGTCGTTTTATATCAACTTCAAATTTCGGTGGTAGGTAGATCTGAGACAAGTGAGTTAACAATCCAGGCAAGCATAACAACATAAACAACAATGGTGAATTAAGTACTAACACACAATGATATTAGTGTCAAAAATGCTCATCAATTTGATGGATCGCCACAGAGGCAGGGGCGTCGAATCGGTTTTAAAAGTGGGGGGAACGGGGGACAAATTTATATATATATATATATATATATATATATATATATGTATTTTTATATATGCATATAATATATATATATATATAAATATATATATATATATATAACCTGAAATACATATAACTATTTTAGTAAATATAAACATAATTCATTGTTGGTCTGGCGCTAATTCTAAAATAAACAAATGCATATATGTTATGCTATTTAAAGTATTTAAATTGGCTACATATATTTGAAGAAGGGCCATGTCTCACCCCAATCCCTGCAAATTTGGAGAGTAAACTTTGGACCCATAACTGCTTGCCTGATTCACAGAGTGAAAACACGGACTTATGTGCATATAAGTCCGTTGCCTCTGTTAATTTGCGACAAATAACTTTGCAGAGAGGTTATATATATATATATATATATATATATATATATATATATATATATATATATATATATATATATATATATATATATATATATATCCTAACGAACAACCCGTAGTATATATACCATAAATGCATTGTCTTTTTCGCTACACATTAATTATTTTATATTTATCGCGCATGCGCAGAAACGTCAATCGGGTCGTTTATAACGCCGGAAAATTGTAAGCGCTACACCGGCATGATGATTATTTACTAATGTAAGATTAAGTTGCGCGCTGTGGCCGGGCTCAGCCAAGCAATTTATCTAGTCTATTTTCTTATGGGTGATAGGAATTTCGTATCGCGAGTTTATTGTCTAGCTACTAGTCATATGTAGCGGCTTTTAAGAGAGAGAAATGGTGAGTCAGGGTATATGCCCCGCCATTTTTCTGAACTGAAAAATGGGGGGGACAATACCTTTGCTGTGCCCCCACTCTGAAAAGTGGGGGACGCGTCCCCCCCGTCCACCACCGATCGACGCCCGTGCACAGATGTATAGTAGATACGTGGATATTAGTTTTTGTATTGTATTCGTAATTGTGGCGCGATGTGTATGTAATATGGCGTTATGCCTTCACAATACACTTACACAATTTTAATGATAGAAGCAAGTTCGTAACATTATTTGTACAACATAACAAATACAAACATTTAATGTATAATATATAATAGCACTTTAAGTATTTTACATTATATGTATTTTACTGGGCCAAAGATCGTCTTTCAGTGGCACCGTATAAGTAGTTATAATCACGTTATGAATTCAAATCACAATCGCAATAGTTATAAAAATATTTCAACAAATCACCAATGTAATCACTAGTCTACCGCTATCGTAATAAGCCACAACATTGCTTAGCAACTTGGTATGTTGCTGGTGGTAGCATTGCAACCGGATTAGCTATGACAATATCTTTCTTGATTTCATTGCTTTAGCAATCAAAGCACAATTTCTTTTCTTTATTCATAATTACACTGGAAAGAATCATACGGTCTACTGGCAAGTGTTGATAATTATTTAATTGTAATCGTCTTCCAACAATATGAAAGAAACTATTAAATATGCGTTATAGTTTATAGTCCTCCCGGCAATTTTATTCCGAGATAAAAGTATGCTATGGGTGATATGTTATGTTTACACCAGGTCACTAAGACAATTAAATACAATACAGTATACTATTGTTGTGGTACATACTAATAAGAATACATACGTATGTCAAAGCTTTGAAAGAAATAATACATCTACAAACCGTTAACGTAAAATTATTTCGACAGACTAGTCCCAGTGTGTGTGATGCAAATTGTCACTTTTTGGATATATTATGTTGTCCATGTATGGCTTAATGAAAGTGATAGTAATTAGAGAAAACATTAAAAAAGATTCTTTATTTATCAAATACCAATAATTATATATTATCGGTTCTGTCGAGCTACCAAGTCCACACTGGGCTAACCGTTGGGCGGCTGTCAGTCAACAACTCAACAGACCGGAACGGCGGGTGAGTCGCTGTCAAGCTGGGAGAAACCCCGCCTACTTATTTTCTCACCCGGTGCGATAGCTAGGTCGGAAAACATGGCACGGTGCAGCCACTGTAGTGATACTGACTGCGTCCGTGAATATACAAATGTGTTTTTCTTAAATGGTCGAGTTTTACCGTGGAGGCAGCATTATAACGGCATAAGATTCCCGCCCGGCAGTTTTAGAATGGTATAATACTGCAAGTCACATGATTAGGAACAGCAGAAACGGAGTGGTGTTAAATCTACTGTTAGCATACCAATAATAATAACAGCGCAATTGACTGTGGTGTTATTTGGTTTGAATTGTTTAAGATTCCTGGAGAGGGGAGACTACGGGATTGCTTGTATAGATAAGTTTTTCTACCGAGAGGACGAGGCTGTGGAAAGTGTTTGGATTAAATCATATAAATTCCCAGAAAGTGCGACGTGTGATTGTTTAGAATGAACTGCTTCTGCTCTTCATCCAACTTCACCAACAAACTGTTGTCATTTGGACGCAGTCTGATGCAATGTGACCACGGACAGATCCAACTGAGTGGGTGGCACATGCCACAACTAAGCGTTTGGAATTTTACCGCAATACTGCCCATAAATATGTCGAATGTGCCAGTTTGGTGACACCGCAATACATTTCCAATGTACCCTCATCTTAGCATGTATAAGTGTGAAATGTTGAATGTAGCCACGAAGAATATTCAACAACATCTTCCCCGATGTCCGCTCGAAGATAAAAGAGACTAGACTAGTCTTCACATTACACCTATGTCCTACGTCACACGGAGTTTGGCCTACAATACACGGAGTTATGGCCTCTACACGGTACGCGGTACATATCGTGTGTTACATACGGTATACGCTACACCATATGTTAATTTCTAGAGACGTTTGATATGCTAAGTGCACGGAATGTATGGTTATGTAACAGTGGCAGGACAACGCCATCAATCGACATTCGCCGTGTAGGCTACATCTACTCTACTGGACTGCGTTGTTTCGAACGGAGGAAAAACCCAAGATGTGTTGAATAGTTTTGTTACACTTTTTGTAAAGGTTATGTGGTTTTGGAAGCCTAAGCAGTACGTTTAGCACTGTCCGTTGGCAAAGTAACATACCGTTTGGAATATTGTTTTTTAAACCGGCTTAAAAACCGTATGAAATACCGGTTCAGCTGTACACTAGTACACCGTACACAGTTCTGACTCAAGTCGGAGATGTCATCGGCTGTTCCAATCATTGTTCTTCCAATTTATGTTTACAGCTAGACAAGGATGTGGATACGTAACGATGATCGTGGGCATTTCTTTATTACTTTATTTCGGTATTTGTACGAACGCTGCAATTGAATTTCCCTTCCAGGATTATACAGTTTTATTATAATTATTTTAGTTATAGTCGGGGCGCACGGGGGTCGAAGTGGACACCTCGTGCTATTTTTGGTTGCACTGTCGTTTTCTAAACTTAAACCCTTCCTTAATAATATTCCAGAGGGCAACCCTCTCAAATCAGTGTACCTCACTCCGAAAATTGTATTTACATTAAGGCATATGTGCATGGTCTCTTAATGGCCGCATTGCATATATTTCTCTTTCCACATTTTCATAGTAAATGTACAATAAAACTTAAGTTTAGTATCAAATAATTAGCAATGACGAGAAGTAATATTTATGGCAATATCGTATTGATACGTTTATTTTTCAGGATGTCAGGTGCAAAACATTGGACAATATATCGAAAAATCATTTCGGTATCCCAGTTGACACCACACAACAGGAGTTATAATTACCTTAATACGTAATCAATATATTTATGTAATATATCAAAATGATGTACATTCATTTACCTACTGAATATTGCAAAGCAATAGTAAAATAGTGCTACATTATATGCAATCATGAGCCAAACATATACCCCACCCCTAAGTGTTGCGCAATCGGGACGTGACGCAAATCGGAATGGATTTCATTGATTGTATAATTTTCGCGTTTCTTAGGATAAAAATACCCTATTAAGGACAGTCCTGATGCATAACCTACTGCTGGTTATTAATACAATGTTTGTTAAGACAATATAAAATTAATTGTGATAACACGCATTATTCGAAATAAAAACACATTAATGTGTTACTCAATCACCTCTTAAACATTGTTCTGAGTCATCTGTGTCACTCTTGTCACAGTCATTGTTTTTAACAAGAGCCCGAACAGGTATTACTCGCCCACATTTGATATATTTCCCATCATATGCCCAAGCAACACAACACGGCACTTGAAAATTACATTTATATATTCATGCCTGAAGGTGTCTGAATGACCGTTAAGTCACAATGGCTAATTATGAAATATTCTAAATTTATTTAGTTAATTTAGCTAGTTTCTGTACCAAAATGTATTCGGAATGGTGAGAGGAATAAACACCACAAATATATTATAGAAATGTCTATAATTATTTTATGGCAACGAGAAATAAACAATTGGAGAATAACTAGAAAAATATTTCCGTTTTTCGTCGATTTCATATACATGTACAGTAGTCACTTTACTACATATTCAAAATATATGGTTAACATATCAAAGGTGTCCCCATTCATTCCTCCAATTGTAAAATATATCTGAAAATCACATGTTCTTGAAACGTCATACAATGTATACTTCTCGCTCTCATTTTGGTTTGACGTTAGATTTTAAAATAATCTCTGGAATAACTTGAATATATATATATATATATATACGTTGCGTCTAATATGTAAATTAAGCTATGAATATAGCGTGCTTTCTTTTAACGGTTTTATATTTTGTGACAGCTTCGCGGGTTGTCTCTGGTTTACTAATATTAACAAAATACAGATTCCTAGTAATTATATAGATATTTAATTTCTTTGCAACCTTTTATATTTGGCTTCCTTTGTTTTCGTCTACTAAACTATGAACACTCGCGCATGTAAAACACATGAGATTAATAGGATATGGTGGCGGAGAGGGGAGCAGAACGCCAACAACTACTGGTATAGTGGAAAAGATATTCCGCTGACACCGACTGAAAGTTCGGAAAAGATGGCGATAATGTGCCTGGGGTGAGGCACAGATGGAAATGCACCTGGTGGGGAATAAGCCTACGCAAAGAGACAGGATGGCAACACAGACACCAATATTCGCAGAAAGAAAATAACAGGGGCAGACGCGATGAAATTCGAAAAAGTAACATGAGATGGGCGCATACCGCGTAATCTGTTCAAGGATTCTGTTCACGTTTTGTCCCGGCACGGACACCGAGACAAGACAAGGTGCAGGTTTGTGGAAACAAATAAGTCAGAAGAAAACTGATCACTGTTGAGACTGGAGTGAATGAGAGCTTTCAGAAGCTGGTGTGAAGTAGATTGAAATCAGATGGTCACAGGGAGAGGACGAGAGATGAAAAGTTGGCAGAGAGCAGATGCCTAGAAAGTAGAAGGGGAAAATAGGCGAGGAAGAACGAGAATGCTAGGGGGTGTCTCTGTAAAGATAAACAGGGAAAGGAATGAAGAACAAGAGCAAAGGATAGAGGGAACTGAAGACTGTTGATAGAAAAGAAAGAAAATGATGACTAGCAATCAAAACGAGAACAGCGAGTCTTGGAAACATTCAGATGCATTCCAAGATTATATAGTGTTGCATTGGCATACTTGAAGTAAGGCAACCAACGCATATTATATAATGTGTCACCAATGGAGGCGGGTTTCTCCCCGAAACGTGAATGTCATCGTCTAGGAAAAAATAATCAACCGTCCTTAACAGTGTGACGTTTCCTTTGCTATTTTTGAAAAGAGAAAAGACCATTAATTATGCCTTTATTGTTGTTCATGCGATGAGTAAGTGTGAAGGTGATGTTGAAGACCGTGATGATCATGACGAAATAGGAGACGACGAAGAAGTTAATGAATTTATTGAAGAACATGGATATGTCTGTTCACAATAAAGGTGACAAAGACGATGAAACTAATGATGTCAAGATAACGATTAAGGTGAAGACAGCGATCGATCAAGGTGGAGAGTGACGATATAGTCATCATCGCCATAATAAAGGTGTGCGGCGAAAAAACGATGATGGAAATGATGATGATGGTAACACAACGAAAATGTTGATGACGACGATGTTGACTGACAATGACTACGAAAAGTATAATTCAGATTAAAGGGAATATGCCGGTAACGATGACTAAATATTAAGAAGCAGATGTCGGAAACGAAGATGACAATGATGAAGAAGAAAAACACGGAAATGGTGATGATGATGACAACGGCAATGATGGTGATAATAATTACGATGGAGGCGAAGATGAACATTATGATAGAAATGATCAAGGTCATGCTGATGTACAGAGTGTAGATGATTACGGTGATGAGGATGCCAGCGACGAAGAGGTAGACAATAATAATTACGGTGAAAAAGAAAATGGTAATAAAGACGACGAAGACATGAAAACATACAAATACGTACTTTTTCAAATTGAAGTCACAAACAACACAAATGCCCATCACCATTTATTCGTTATATCAAAAGTATAAACACAACATTTACAATGTTTCTACTGCTATGCAATTAGCGAGGTGGGCCACCTCGCTGTTTTTCTAAGCCACCTCGCTCAAAATATGCCAACGTTGCCACCTACGTAGTTGTGGTTGGCCATGCCCCTGGATTCACAGTGCCACATCATGCCTTCAGTGCTCGCTCAGCCCATCCTACCACCTCGCCCAGGGGAAACACAGACTTAATTATAGTACAGCCAAAATGCACATCCGTGCAGCAACCAAAGTGGGTTTGTTTCACAATGATAACAATTTGGTGCAGAACCCTTAATAACACATATGTTAATAACGAAAAGCAACAAAACGAATGCGATAAACACACTATTGTTGTATAGGCACATTTTATTATTAGTACCATGCCAAATAAGAAATTAAAAGAGTGTATGTGCATATATACGTTTGTGTGTTTGTGTTACCAGACTACAAATAGTTCTTCCCTTCCAAAGCACTTAAATAAACATGACGATTTACATGACGATTCTTTATACGTACGCACGTATGTAAGTCATTTTCAAAGAATCCCTTTAAAATTAATATTTACTGATAATGCATATACTGCTCATCTTGGATAGATAGAGTAAATGAACGGAGTAGAATGTTAGTCACCAGACATACCTTGTTAGCATGTTAGAATTGACCAAAACCGAAAGTAGTATATGACCAAGTCAAAAGTATTAAAAGTACACAGTAATTATAATGACACTGTTTGGTTTGTCGGTTCAATTAAGGTATTATAACAGTGTATTGTATATGAATTATTAAAGAACGGCTGTCATGTGTTTGACCGTATTTCCTTATACGTTTACATGAGTGTCATTTTTTTTATTCTATTCTATTCTATTCTATTCTATTCTATTCTATTCTATTCTATTCTATTCTATTCTATTCTATTCTATTCTATTCTATTCTATTCTATTATGATACGTTACATCAAAAGTTAGTTCCAAACAAGATGTACCTATAATGGCAATTCCATCCATACATTTAGCACAAGCACAACTAAAATGTAAAGATGTATTTATTTGACATATCTATGCAGCAACCGAAACGGGTTTGAGCCGCAACAATAACCACTTGGTGGAGACACCTTAATAGTTAATACCATACATACTAATAAAGTAGTGTACCACAACAAGGTACAACAAAAGTCATACACATATTAGTGTTGTATAGATGCACAGAAGCTCTCTCTTTTGCAGGAGCTACACTCATGCAAACTACAGCTGTGCCATGGTTCTTTGGTACAAATACGGCCTAGCGGTGTGTACCGTAGCGCAGCATGAAGCAACCAAGGATACACGCCAACAAACCACCAAGCGCAAAAGGGTAACCAAACAACAAAACAAGGAAAAGAATCCCTCCAGTGTAGCACATTAGTGCCACCAAATTCGTTACCCCGTATGACCAATGGAACAGCTCTGCAGGAGATATCTCCTCGGAAGAATCTCTCTGTCCTGAAGGAGCCCTGTCTTCTGGAGGAGCTTTCGTCATTTCGGAAGCTCTCTTCTCTGCGGTAGCTATCTCCTCTGCAGAAGCTCTCTCTTCTGTATTAGGTTTCTCCCCTGGAAGAGGATTCTCCTGTAGAGGAGCTCTTTTCTCTGCAGAAGCACTCTCTGTTGCAGGAGCTCTCTCATCTGCAGGAGCTCTCTTCACTGCAGAAGCTTTTTTCGTCTCTGCAGGAACTCTCTCCCCTAAAACATTTCGTTCATCTGCTATATACATTTATGTAATTGTAATGGCGGACCATGCATAAACTGTTCTACATTGTCAATCTCTTGTTGATTATCATAGAACATGATAGAATGTTGCTACTCACAAACACATACAAGTACATACAGGCACAAGCACACATAGGCACTGTCACGAGATACCCCAGGTGATCCCAGCAGGGAGGGCTGTACCCATGCGGACGTAGAGTGATGGGCGCTGCAAGTGTTTATAGTGAACCAGTCTAGGCTAGGCTTAGAACAGTAGACACGTATATCTTGGAAAGCTCGGTAATAAACATTCTAAACATGACAAGTTATTTGTATTAATATATTGAATATAGTATTAAACAAGCAATTCCGTTACAAGATGTCAAGAATTGGATTACGCAATCTGGATCGCTGAGTACAGGCTCAGCGGGACTGTATCAACAGTGCGCCTGATAACAGTCCACCTAGACTCCATTAAGTGAGGGACACGAAGATGGCTACGCCTCCGCAATCCCGTCAGCTTAACAGTAATATGACTACGCACAGTTACACAGGTATACCACCGCCCTCACCGCTTGAAATTGACGCTGTAACTGCTGCGAATTCATGTCGGCGATGGAAAAGTGCCTGGACCGAGTACGAATTCGCTACGGACTTGATCGACACGACAGAACGGAAACACGTGAGTACGTTGCTGTCGGTTACGGCTAAGATGCGAAGGACATTTGGCAACATCACCCGTGGTCGGACGAGGAGGATAGGTACAAAGTTGCGCCAGTTTTCCAAATGTACGAGAACTACTGTACCCCCAGGATCAATGTTCCCTACGAACGACATACATTTCACTCGCGGAAACAACGGGCCGGTGAAGATGTGATGTCATGGTACAATTAATGGCCTGCGCAGAATAGTATCAAATTGTGCGTTTGCATATATCACGACGGATTAGATATACCGTGATCATCTCGTGTCAAGTGTTCTGAATGAGAGAGTAAAGGATAAATTACTCGAGCAACGCGATCTAACGTTGGAGAAAGCGTTGGATCTCATCATCCACAACTGAGCCGCCAGGTATGTCTTGGGATCGGCGCGATGGATGTGGACTCCATTCGGCCGTTTGAAGACTCGCCGAAGCCGTCGTGTATAAACAAAGTTGATTCAAAACAGGCAACGAAGACGCCTCCCTTTTGATGCAACTGACATACAGCACAAATACGCAGATGCTTTTTATGGACTAGGAAAATTACAAAGCCAGCACCACATCGAGATTAACAGAGACGTCTACGGGCGTCGATCGGTGGGGGGTGGCGTGGGGGACGCGTCCTCCCACTTTTCAGCGTGGGGGACAGCATAGGAATTGTCCCCCCACATTTCAGGTAAGAAAAATTGCGGGGCATGTAGCCTGATCCCACTCCTCTCTCTTTAAAGCCGCTACATAGGACTAGTAGCTAGATAATAAACTCGCGATATGAAGTTCCGACCACACATTAGAAAACGACTAGATAAGTTGCTTGGCTGGCCACACCGCGCAACTTGATCTTACTTTACTAAATAATCATCATGCCGGGCTGCGCCGCTGCCGGGCTCTATCAGTTTGCAACCTTGTGCTGATATTATTAATAGACTCTAACCATCAAGCCCTTTATAAATAATGAAATTTGTGTTACACTTCCAATCCTCGCCTGCTTGATGCTTATCGCCTACGGCAGAAGCGGCGGATTTCTGCACTGTGTGTAACCGGATCGACGCCCCTGGAGACGTCACTCCTGTTGTACACGGTCCTCGACGCGTGCCAGTGGCACTAAGAGACAAGCTGAAACATGAGCTGCGTCAGATGGTCAACGATGACATAATCGCGACTGTCAGTGAACCGACAAAATGGGTTTCCAGCTTGCTGCTTGTGTCGAAGCCAGAGAAACTGCGCATCTGCATGGATCCACGGGATCTAAATCAAACTATCAGACGCGAGTATTATCAAATGCCAACGATAGAAGAGATTGCCACACGACTCAGTGGTGCGCGTGTATTCACTGTCGTAGACGCCAAAAATGGGTTTTGGCAGGTTGAATTGGACGATGAAGCAAGTCGACTCACAACGTTCAACGCGCCATTCGGACGCTACAGATGGAAGATTATGCCGTTTGGCATTTCCAGCGCACCGGAAGTTTGGCAGAGAAAGATGCACGAGACCATCGAAGGATTGGATGGCACCGAGGTAATCGCAGACGATTTCCTAATGACAGGGAAATATGACGCCGAACACGACGCAAATCTACATGCGTTCCTCGACAGATGTCGTGAGAGAAACCTGGTTCTCAACGCGGAAAATGTACGCTACAAGCTACACGAAGTCAGTTTCATGGGGTGTCTGCTGACAGACGAAGGCATGAAACCTGACCCGAAGAAAGTCGAAACTATACTCAACATGCCAATGCCCACCGACATCGAAGGAGTGCGTCGCCTCATAGGTACAGTACAATACCTAGGCAAGTTTGTGAAGGGATTCACCGACCTCACAGCTCCATTGCAGGAATTGACACGCAAGGACAGCGAGTTCACGTGGAATGAGTCGCATACAAAAGCCGTGCGTGCCATACACGTTAAGCTCAATAACGCCCCAGTGCTGCGTTACTACAACATGACTAAATGCGTAACGATCCAGGCAGACGCGTCGCTGACGGGCCTGGGGGCTGCGCTCATGCAAGATGGCAAGCCGATAAGGTACGCAAGCAGACTCATGACAGACATCGAACAGAACAACTATGCTCAGATCGAGAAGGAACTGTTGGCGATAGTGTTCGCGTGTGAGAGATTCAACGACTACATCTACGGAAGGAATGCAGTCCAAGTTGAAACAGACCACAAGCCGCTTGAAAGTATTATCAAGAAAGAAATACATATGGCACCGAAACGTTTGCAGCGCATGAGACTGCGACTGCAGAAGTACCCACTTGAAGTGAGGTACAAGAAAGGATCGGAGATGTATGTGGCCGATACGGTGAGCTGAGCTTACAACACAGAAAGGAAACGAGACATTGACAGTGATGTCAATACGGTGGACAACTCTGAAGAGATGATGTTCAGTGACAACATGATGGTGTCTGAACAGAAGCTGATCACGCCAATAGGAATGACGCAGTGTTGCAGGAGCTCAAGAAGGCCACCACAGGGTGGCCAGCCGTGAGTACTAGACATGAAGTACTAAAGCCGTACTTGCAGTTCAAGGACGAACTGTTAGATGAAGATGGACTGATCTTAAAGGGCGACAGGTTAATTACTAATTCGCCGTATGATGAGAGCGGGAATGATCAAACAAATACACGAGGGACACATTGAGATTACGCGCGCAAAGCAACGGTAAAGCAGAGAACGCCGTGAAAACAGCAAAATCCTTGCTAAAGAAGGTCAACTGGACGGAAGTGACCCACAGCTATTCTGGAGTGGCTTAACACGCCAACAGAAGGCTTGGAAAGTTCGCCAGCGCAACGTATGATGTCACGCAGCACTAGGACATTGCTGCCGACTCGAAACAATCTCCTTGCACCAGATGTACGTACAAGGAAACAGCGACGCAATCGAAACAAGAAAGCAGAAATGCCGACGACGTTACGATACACACTCAGTGCCGCTGAAAGAGTAAAGTATTGGACAGGCAGTGCGGATGAAGTTGCCTGGACGCAACACTTGAAGTCTGGGTGTGTGTAGACGTATGTTAGGACAACGGTCCTACACCGTGGAGGTCGCGGGTCACACCTATTGGCGAAACAGACGACAATTGAGGTCAACCAACGAATTGGTGCCCCTTGCTGATGACCAAAGGTCAGTCGGAGGCGATTCAGTGACCCGAGCGCCGATCTCCCAGCAGACCGGTCTACGACAACCAGATGTTGTTGACATTCCGATGTCGCCGTGTCTTCGCCTGAACACGCCGCAGGGGACACCGAGGCGAGACGAGAGGCGAGACGAGCCAGTGACACCGCGCGATACGCCGAGGTGAGACGAGCCCAGTGCAAGACGCGTGACACTGCGTAATTGTGTTAAGCCACCACGATTGCTCATTGATGAGATGTGAATCTTAGATCGTGTTGACTTTACGCCACACGACAACTCGGTATTGAGACGTGAATCCTAACAAAAGAAATAACAAAAAGGGATGTCACGAGATACCCCAGCTGATCCCACCAGGGAGGGTAAATTTGGACACGCTGCCCAGCAGCAACTTATGGACTCTACCCACGCGGACTTAATTAACATATAGAGTGGTGGGCGCTGTAAGTGTTTATAGTGAACCAGTCTAGACTAGGGTTAGAACAGTAGACACGTATATCTTGAAAGCTCGGTCATAAACATTCTGAACATGACGAGTTTTTTGTATTAATATATTGAATATAGTATTAAAAAAGCAATACCGTTACAGGCACAAGCACACATACGCACGCATGATCGCACACACGCACGCACGCAAGCACGCACGCACGCACACACAAACACACGCAGTGTCCCACTTCTTAGGCCAAATACACGACAACAATATTGAACATGTACTCGCGTGATGAATGTCTACCTGGTCTGGAGATCAATCGTAGAGCCTTTACATTGAACTTCCATGTTCGACTACCAAAGAGAACCTCTGCACATCCATTTGGTAGCACATCTAGTACGAGGCCAGCATGACCCAACATCTACAAGAACCAGTTTACCACAATCATTATCAAGGCCTTACAGTGAACACTATTATTGTTCTTTATTCATTGTTCAACAAAGCATCATACTACTGAAATGCTACACAAAATACATGTGTCTAGTTTCAATGTCTGCATTGTTTTAGAGATATCCCTATATTATCATCTCGGTATTTTAAAGGGAGAATGAAACATACCATTTAGAGTTACCATGATTTGATGAGCACGCCGCCATATTATGTTCAAGCAGCATTTTGTTTGAGTAGTTCTATCTACTCATATGCTCGCTATGTAAGAACTTGCCTTTTTATGTAAGTGTTAATTTTTGTTTCGATTTACCTTATCAGTAGATATTCTCTACGTGAAAACAATAATAGTGTGCAATTCTATATATGGTAGGAATTATACAGATCAAATAAATAAATTAATTAAATTACGTCGACTTATAACAAAACGACAATCTGTTAAACAGCGCAGTGCGGTATTCGAATTGGGAATTCCCCTGTGTTAGGGAATTTCCTAACCGATTCCTGTGCAGATACGTTTCAAATCGCTACACCGAGAGATACAATTTGTTGAAGCTGCATCACAAAAGTCATTCGACGTGATTGTACGTACGCGTAACTGTTTATTAATTTTGAGTTTGGTAGGAAATAACGTCCGTTTTGTCGATGGAGCGCAAACTTACGGACTTGCGCTTCGTTATTTTATGGCCATTAACGAAGACCGACTAGTGTGACATTTTTATTTTCATTGGGTGTAAAGCGTTATAACATAATTATACATGTTGCCCATTAAAAATCTACCGTGGCTGCATGCTCATCAAATCATGGTCTAAATGCTATGTTGTTATGTTTAAAGGTTTCAACTCTCATTTAAAGTATCCTATCTTTGTTCATGTGTATGATCCGCATCTGTGCACCATAAGTGAGGCCCAATGACATTCAAGTAAACGAACCAATGCGATTAATCAAAACACATTTAGGCGAAAGCATGCTTGAATTGACATAGTTTATACTACAGCTCACAAGTGTACGATAACATGGATCATATGTTGTTAGCAGTGATGCTTATTCTTGACTAAGAGAACGTTATGAAGTATGAGATAACAGCATATTACACATAAACGCTGTCAACAAATGCAAAGTTCAGTGTGCTATAATTTGCACGTCGAACTATGTTCAAGGAGCTGTCATTTAGAATGTGTGAACGTTTGTTGAGCGCAGTTAGTAAATCAGTAGCATCATGACATACGTGTCAACAAACACAAAGGTGAATGAAATCGTTTTCCCTTAAACTGATAATATTTATGACTGTGGAACACCAACCTACATATATGCTATTTTAAATATCGGCAGGTATTTTATCCTACATCTAGCCAAGTTACCCAGCGATGCATGGGAAAGTATTCACCCGCGGTAATTTGTTTGAAAATTATGATATCTGATCCTTACTAGATAAATATTCTAGCCGAGGTATTCGGCTTACTACACTGGAGAAAAATAAAATGCCCAAATAAAAGCACGTTTATGCTAATTCTATTTATACCAAACATCAACTTAGTTGCACTGAAATCTAACAAAAAGTATGTCTGGCATAATGTTGCATGTTGAAAGCTGACCGAACCTACACTGTTCAATATTTGAACTCCACCGCAAACTCAACCAAAATGTTTTAAGCGTATTCGAAATGATAAATTGTAACTCGACATTGGCCTTGTTATTAAAATAAAGGTGGCCTTTTAACAGAAAACTTATATTGTTTCAGTGTGTCCATAAAACAAACAAATGAACAAACAAACTAACACTTTTTATAATATAGAAGGAACTTGGAAGTGTATATTATATTTAACAAAAAGACCAGAATGTTGAGCTTTATCTATAATGTCATCGTCATCTTTGGCCATATACACTGATTATGAATATGCGATTGTTGTCATACAATAACCTTTCCCATTTGGCTTTTCCATCCTCCATGAGCTTTATCTTGTAGGGCCTTCACCGTCGTGTAGGAGTTGAACACCAGTACAAAGTCGCCACACTGAATCTCCACGTCTGATATGTCAACGATCGTCAGCAGTTCCGGATTGAACCAATGGCTGAGGCAGACAGATTACTTATGGCAAATGATACGGTCGCTACTTAATTAATATTTGAGTTTGATTTACATTATATTTTGGGGTTATGCATTGTGTGTTCGTGCATGGGGGCGTGTGTGATTTCATATGCTTGTAATGGGGCTACACACGCATGTGTGTGTGTGTGTGTGTGTGTGTGTGACTCGTTGCATGGGTCATGTCTGCTAATACTGAACAAGCATTTGGCGATTATTAACGCAACGTGATAAGAGCTGCAACTAAACATACATTTCCTGTGATACATCATTAGTATTGCTATAACTACATGTACACTAATGAGGGCAACTGCAATAACATAGCATGTGGGGAGCGGTGGTCGCGTGGTAGACCGCCGCACTGTCAATCGAGGGGACGGTGGTCCAAATTCCACCTGCTGCCGTTTCGAAACTTAGACAATTGCGTCCTCCTTACATTACATGTGTCTACACTTATTGTTAAAAAAGCATTAGCATGGTATGGTATCCATGATTCCTCGTTTTAACTTAGCTTAATTGTACGTATTTGCAAACATTAGAAAACAGCATCTGACTGCAGTATACACCCTGTTTATTCAAGGTATATTGCATTTTGTAGTTGTAGTGCACCTAAAATTATTCTCTATTGATTCTGTCTTGATTTTGACAGGCCTTCGAGTTACGAGGGTCACACATTGGAGACATATTTCTCTTGTTAAGGATATGACAGTTACAACAGGGAATTATCAATGAATACAAATTCAATTAATGCCTCACTTGTCTATTTCATGAAATTCAACATAAACGTCGCCATCATCGTCTGTTCTGTTCACGATGCCTGTCGTGCCGAGTACCTGAAATATATATTAGAATCTGTACCAATTAATCTAGTGAGCGGATCCTAACATCGCAGTGTTATAATGTATTTTTTATATTTATGCTGTCTCAAGTGTTGTTTAAAACTATGTGTGTTTTGAGATTAGAGAAATATGTTGTGATCTAATTCCTTTCCTTCCGATCATCTTTTCAGTGGTAGGATATGGACGACTGTAGTTCTCCCTGAGCGGACCCCATTCCAATTCTCTGCATTGGATGTCCAGAATTCAAACACTAGACGCCCATGCCCCATCGAAGAACAAAAACATACCAAAGTGAGAGAAAGGCACCCAGACCAACAAAAATACCAGCAAGGAAAATTATCTATGAGTTTCTGCAGGATCTGCGACCAAAGCACACGCACATGCACAGTCTACACATACATACTTTTAGGCAATAACCATCGCCTTACCGCACTTGCTTTTACGCCGACTCCACGGATATATCGTCTAACAATCACATTTTCCGTAATACGGGACATTTTTATGCTTTGGACTATAATTTAGATTCCTAATAAACACCAATTTCACATGCAAGCATTTGTTAAGTCTTTAAGGATGACACACGCGTGACTAATTCTTAAACACCAACAAAGTTGATATTTCATATATATATATATATATATATATATATATATATATATATATATATATATATATACACACACATACATATTCTAGTAACATCAGCATACGTTATTACGCTGATGTCGTACGCATTGAGTTATGACCAATGGTAGCCTGGATAATATTGCAGGTATAAATTCATCAGTATGTCTGTAATTATACATAACATGCCAAGACGTATAATGGTATCTGTAATTAGTTGTGCCAAGAACATTTGTTGTTGGATTGTTCTAAGAGGTTATATATATATATATATATATATATATATATATATATATATATATATATATATATATATATATATATAATACATACATATATATACCATCTCTCATAATGATGTAGTCGACATGCTACTTTTAAACTCGCACGCGCGCGCACATACAAAAACTGGTCTGTTCGTTTTTTGAACTTGCGGTGAGTACCCCTATTTAACGGTAATACAGTAATTGTAGGCAGAGTAAAACATTTTCGTATACTTATGAAATATTGCAAACATGCCTAATCTTTCAATAATATTTTTATTGTTTCGTAATCTATTGAAAATATAAAAACAGGTTAGACGTTATTTATTGGCACAATTCCAAATCAGCACATCCGGTAACATTATCTGTAATAGCCAGAGTGGAATACAATGACTTACTGAAACCAAACATGATTTCCATCCACCGTGACCTCTCTGCAGTGACATCACCTTGTCCTTGTTATCATCAATAACAACGATGTCGTATCTAGGCACATTAATATATATATATATATATATATATATATATATATATATATATATAATATATATATATTAATATTATATATATATATATATATATATATTTTATATATATTAATTTTAAATGTATATATATATATATATATATATATATATATATTAATATTAATGTTATATATATATATATATATATATATATATATATATATATATATATATATATTATATATATATATATATATATATATATATATTAATATATATATATACAACATTAACATAAATACAAAACCCATAACGTGGTACAATTAAAAAGGAAAATTTTCTTAGTTGCAACAAATAAACGTTACGTTGATTATGACACCATTAACATTAATCCACACAACATAAAGGAATCCAAATACCTATATTAACAAGCAGGGTTTCGAGAAAGGCGCAGCACAATTGTATCTTAGACTGTTGAACAAGAAGTTCCGAAACGACCATACATCAATATTCAATAACTTTATAGACTTCAAGAAAGCTTTTGATCGGGTATGGCAAGAAGGAATGTGTGCAATGTTGAGAACGTTCAGTATGAGCAAAAAAACTCTAAATGCAATTGAGGCCTTGCATAAAGCATCCCCGAGTGCAGTTATGATTGGAGGTGAAATTAGTAATTAGTTCTCCACTCAGGTCGGTGTGACACAGAGATGTGTACTCTTACCTACCACTGCTAACGTCTTCCTAAAACCTATCATTAGTGGGACAATCAATGGGTTTGAAGGGACGGTAAGCATTCGATGTAGCTCAATCACCAACCGATATTTCGCTGATGATATAGATCTGGTGGCAGGCAAAGTTGAAGAGCTGATCGACCTGACAAGAAGACTTGAGGAGAGTGCAAAGAGGCTTAGCATGCAAAGCAGTGCATGAAATGCAAGAGTAACTTCAGGCGGAGGTTCATATACATTGTAGGAACTATAACATATGACGCAATATCTAATAAAGACATAAAGATCACGATTGCTATAGCAACATGGTCATTGGCAAAGTTGAAACTCATCTGAAGAGATAAAAGCATCTCTCTGGAAGTCAGAATGAATCTGCTGAGAGCCCTGATAATATCAGTCTTCATCTACGGATGTGAAACTTGGACGGTCATTGAGAGATGATGAAGCGCATCAATGCCTTTGAGATGAACTGCATACGCAGGCTGTTATTGATTCACCACACCACAAACAAACAAGTACGAGAACGGGTGGAGAGATATATTGACAAGCAAGAACATCCATTAACCATTGTAAAAAGAAGCAGTGGTCTGGACAAGTGATCAGATGGAAGTGGAGCTTGCTTAACACCATCCTGCAAGGAGGAACTAGGAACTGACGGGTTAAAAAACAGAGGAAGACCAGCAAATCTGCTTCAATCAACTTATTAGAACAGCTGAGGATAGAGAAGTGTGGAAAACCTGCAGATCAGGATCCACAATTATGTCGCCGCTACGGCTCTCAAGCTATGACACACACACACACACACACACACACACACACACACACACACACACACACACACACAACCACACACACGCACACACACTCACACATACATTATATATATATATATATATTAATGTAATACACTTTAATATAACAGTTTACATAGCAACGATGTCGAGTTCCTTGTCTCCAATTGTTAGATTGACATATTGCTTAGTGTGTTAATGTTGATACTAGCTATAGGCTCTGCATATTCAGTGTGTGTAATTATTGTACACCCATCTGCATAAATCATATGTTTACTAACCATGTTTTTGGATAATACTAACTTGTGTGTTTTTAAGCTGTTTCCATAGCCCAATTTATGATCTAAACTATGATACATATGGCGTTAAGAGTGCTGACCAGGCAGAGTATTAATAATCTGCAACATTTATGCCACATGGTACTTCTTTGAGGCATATCAGTGGAATTGCTTCGGTAATAATCATATAAAATACACATTTATTACAAAACATCAAAACTACAGTGTACATTAGAACAACTTACACAACTGAAACCGACGTTTATATATTATTTTGTTTACGAAACGCTTCAAACTAACAGTACTGGAACCACAGTTGATAGATACAGGAACTTGTACCTCTTGAATGATCCATCTTGTCCTTTCCCTTGGTCTGGTTCTTCGTCGAACCGTTGAGGAAGAGCAGTTCTGGAGATGAATCGTAGGGCCTTTACGTTGAACTTCCATGTTCGACTACCCAAGAGAACCTCTGCACATCCATTTGATAGCACATCTAGCACGAGGCCACTATGACCCAACATCTACAAGAACCAGTTTACCACAATCATTATCAAGGTTTTTGCATTTGTATTGTATTTCTATTAGCAGCACATATATTTACAGTGAACACTGTTATTGTTCTTTGTTCATCAAAGCATTATACTACTGAACTGATACATATGTCGGTTTCAATGTCTGTGTTGTTTTAAAGATATCCCTATATTATCATATCGGTATTTTAAAGGGAGACTGTAACATACCATTTAGAGGATTATGTAACCATGATTTGATGAGCACGCCGCCATATTACGTTGAAGCTGCATTTAGTTTGAGCAGCTATGCTATGTAAGAACTTACTTTTTATGTAAGTGTAAATTTTTGTTTCGATTTACCTTATCAGTAGATATTCTCTATGTGAAACCAATAATAGTGTACAATTCTATATATGGTAGTAATTATACAGATAAAGTTGTATACGTGTACGAAATAAATAAATAAAATTACATTGATTTATAACAAACGAAAATCTTTTAAACAGCGCAGAGCGGTATTTGAACTGGAAATTCCCCTGTGTTAGTGAATGTCCTAACAGATTCCTATGCAGATACGTTTCAAATCGCTACACCGAGAGATACAATTTGTTGAAGCTGCATCACACAAGTAATTCGAAGTTATTGTACGTACGCGTGACTTTGTTTATTAATTTTGGGCATGGTAGGAAATAACGTCCGTTTCGTCGATGGAGCGCAAACTTACAGACTTGCGCTTCGTTACTTTATGACTAGCAATGTGGACCGACTAGTGTGACATAATACAGTTTTTATTGGGTGTAAAGCGTTATAACATAATGATACATGATGCCCATTAAAAATCAACCGTGGCTGCATGCTCATCAAATCATGGTCTAAATGGTACCATTAGTAAGGACCAATGATATTCAAATAAAGGAACCAATTCGATTTATCAAAACACATTTAGGCGAAAGCATGCTTGAATTGACATAGATTATACTACGGCTCACGAATGTACAATAACATGGATCAGATATTGTTAGCAGTGACGCATATTCTTGACTAACAGAACGTTATGAAGTATGAGATAACAGCATATTACACATAAACGCTATCAACAAATGCAAAGTTCAGTATGCCATAATTTGCCCATCGAACTAAAACCCGTGTTCAAGGAACTGTCATTTAGAATATGTGAATGTTTGTTGAGAGAACTTAGTAAATCAGTATCATCATGGCATACGTGTCAACAAACACAAAGGTGAATGGAATAGTTTTCCCTGAAACAACTGATAATATTTATGATTGTGAAACACCAACCTACATGTGCTATTTTAAATAACGGCAGGTATTTTATCATACAGCTCGCCGAGTTACCCAGCGATGCATGGGGAAAGTATTCACCCGCGGTAATTGTGTTTCAAAATGTTGATACCTGATGACCCATCCTCATTGCTCTGGATAAATATACTAGCCGAGTTACTCGGCTTATTACGCTGGAGAAAAATAAAATGCTCAGATAAAACCACGTTTATACTAATGATATCTACACCAAAGTTCAACTTAGTTGCACTGAAATGTAACAAAAATCATGTCTGGCATAATATTGCATGTTGAAAGCAGACCGAACCTAACATGTCCAATATTTGAACACCACAGCAAACTAAAACCAAATGATTCCAGCGTATTCGAATTGATCAATTGTAACTGGACATTGGCCTTGTTAATAAAATAAAGGTGGCCTTTTAAGAGAAAACTTATATTGTTTCAGTGTGTCCATAAAACAAACAAATGAACAAACAAACTAACACTGTTTTATAATACAGAAGGAACTTGGAAGTGTATATTATATTTAACAAAAATACCAGAATGTTGAGCTTTATATATAATTTCATCGTCATCTTTGGCCAGACACATTGATTGTGACTATGCGATTGCTGGCATACAATAACCTTTCCCATTTGGCTTTTCCATCCTCCATGAGCTTCATCTTGTAGGGCCTTCACCTTCCTGTAGGAGTCGAGCACCAGTACAAAGTCGCCACACTGAATCTCCACGTCTGATGTGTCAACGATCGTCAGCAGTTCCGGATTGAACCAATAGCTGAGGCAAACAGATTACTTATGGCAAATGATACGGTTGCTGCTTAATTAATATTCGAGTTTAATTGACATTATATTTGTGGTTATGTATTGTGTGTTCGTGCGTGCGTGTGTGATTTCGTATGCTTGTATGTATGTGTGTGACTCGTCGCATGGGTCATGTCTGCTAATACTGAAAAAAGCATTTTGTTTTTACATAATTTTGCGTTTATTAACACAACCTGATAAGAGCTGTAACTAAACACACATTTCCTGTGACACGTCACTAATATTGCTACAACTACACGGCTGTTCTTTTTTAGTAAACTAAACACACTTAATTAACGTATACTACTGATGGCAACTGCAATAACATAGCAAGTGAGGAGTGGTGGTTGCGTGGTAGAGCGCCGCACTGTCAATCGAGGGGACGGTGGTCCAAATCCCACCTGCCGCCGTTTCGAAACTTAGACAATTTCGTCCACGTTACATTACCTGTGTCTACAAAATGTGGGTGCACGGTATGATATCCATCATTCCTAGTATGAACTACGCTTAATTGTACGTATTTGCAAACATTAGAAAACAGCATCTGACTGCAGTATACACCCTGTTCATAAAAAAACATATTACGTTTTGTAGTTGTATTGTATTTAAAATGATTCTCCATGTTATTACTTGATTTTGACAGGCCTTCGAGTCACGAGGGTCACAAATTGGAGACAGATTCGTCTTGTTTAGGATTTTACTGTTACAACAGGGAATTATCAATGAATAGAAAGTCAACTAATGACTCACTCGTCTGCATCATGAAATTCAACGTAAACATCGCCATCACCGTCGATTGTGTTCACGATGCCGTTCTTGCCGAGTACCTGAAATATATATTAAGATCTGTACCGATAAATCTAGTGAGCGGATCCTAATATCAGTGTGTTATAATGTTTAATTTGTTATTTATGCTATGTCAAATATTGTTTAAAACTATGTGAGTTTTGACATTAAAGATATATATGTTGTGATCTAATTCCATTCCGTCCGATCATCTTCTCAGTGGCAGCTTATAGACGACTGTAGTTTTTCCTGAACGGACCCATTCTGATTCTCTGTATTTGGTGTCCAGAATTCAAACCCTAGACGCTCACGCCTCCTCGAAGTACAAAAACACATACCAAAATGAGAGTACGGCACCCCGACCAACAACAATTCCGGCAAGGAAAAATATCTATGAGTTTCTGACCAAAACACACACACACACACACACACACACACACACACACACACACACACACACACACACACACACACACACACACACACACACACACACACACACACACACCTTTAGGCAAAAACCATCACCTTACCGCACCTGCTTCTACGCGCACTCCACGCATATATCGTCTAACAATCACATTATCAGTAATACGGGACCTTTTTATGCTTTGTTGCTTTTGAGTATAATTTAGATTCCTAATAAACACCAACTTCAATTATACAAGGATAAGGATGATACACGTGTGACTTCTTCTTAAACACAAACAAAGTTGATAGACACACACACACCACGCACGCACGCACGCACGCACGCACGCACGCACGCACGCACGCACGCACGCACGCACGCACGCACGCACGCACGCACGCACAAACACACATATTTCAAGTAACATCAACATACGTTATTACGTTGACGTCGTACACATTAAGTTACGACCAGTGGTTGCGTGGATAATATTGTAGTTAACAATATTCATAAATATGTATGTAATTATATGTAATATACCCACAGGTATAACGGTATCTACAATTAGTTGTGCCAAGAACATTTGTTGTTGGTGATTGTTACTCGGAGGTTATATATTTCACATCTCTCGTAATGATGCGGTCGACATGCTACTTTTAAACACGCACACACACGCACACACACGCACACGCGCGCGCACACACAAAACCGGTCTCTTCTTGTTTTGAACATGCGGTGAGTACCACTACTTAACGGCAATACAGCAATTGCACGCAGAGTAAAACATGTTCCTATACTGATGAAATATTGTAAACATGCTTAATATTTCAACATTGTTTAGTACTCTATTGAACATATAAAAACAGGCTAGACGTTATTTATTGGCACAATTCCAAATAAGCACATCCGGTAACATTATCTGTAATAGCCAGAGTGGAATACAATGACTTACTGAAACTATAGATGATTTCCATCCACCGTGACCTCTCTGCAGTGCCATCACCTTGTCCTTGTTTTTGTCGACAACAACGATGTCGTATCTAGGGCACAGTAATATATATATATATATATATATATATATATATATATATATATATATATATATATACATAACACGAACGAACATTTCTCAGTTGCAACAAGTAAACTTTAGGTTGATTATGACATCATTAACATTAATTCACACAACATAAATGAATCCAAATACCTATATTAAAAAGAAGGGTTTCGAGAAAGGCGCAGCACAGTTGAACCTTAGACTGTTGAACAAGAAGTTCCGAAACGACCATAAACCATTATTTTATAGTTTAGACTTCAAGAAAGCTTTTGATCGGGTATGGCAAGAAGGAATGTGCGCAATGTTGAGAAAGTTCAATATCAGCCAAAGAACTGTAAATGCAATTGAGGCCTTGCATGAAGCATCCCCGAGTGCAGTTATGATGGGAGGTGAAATTAGTAACTAGTTCTCCTCTCAGGCCGGTGTGAGACAAAGATGCATACTCTCACCTACCACTGCTAACGTCTTCCTAAAACATATTATTAGTGGGACAATCAATGGGTTTGAAGGGACGGTAAGTATTCGATGTAGTTCAGTCACCAACCGATATTTCGCTGATGATATAAATCTTGTGGCAGGCAAAGTTGAAGAGCTGATCGACCTGACAAGGAGACTTGAGGAAAGTGCAAAGAGGCTTAGCATGCAAATCAGTGGAGGAAATACACGAGAACTTGAGGCGGAGAAGCATAGGAAAATGTAAGACAGTTCATCTACCTTGGAGGAACTATAACAGATGACGCAATGTCTAATAAAGACATAAAGATCAGGATTGTTATAGCGACATCGTCATTGGCTAATTTGAAGAGATAAAGGCATCTTTCTGGAAGTCAGAATTAGTCTGCTGAGAGCACTGATAATATCAGTCTTCCTCTACGGATGTGAAACTTGGACGTTCAATGAGAGATGATGAAGCGCATCACTGCCTTTGAACTGCATGTGCAGGCTGTACAGCTTCACCACTCCACAAAGAAACAAGTACGAGAACGGGGTGGAGAGATAAATTGGTGTAATATTGCTTAACACCATCCTGCAAAACCAGCAAAGTCATGGATCCATAATGTCAAAGATTGGACTGGGCTCAGCTTCAATCAACGTATTAGAACATCTGATGATAGAGAAGTGTGTGAAACCTGCGGGTCAGGATCCACTATTCTGTCGCCGCTACGGCCCTCAAGCGATGGGATACACACACACGCACGCACGCCCGCACACACACACACACATATATATATCTTAATGTAGTACACCTTAATATAACAGTTTACATGGCAACGATGTCGAGTTCCTTGTCTCCAATTTTTAGACTGACATATTGCTTAGTGTGTTAATGTTGATACTGGCTATAGGCTCTGCACATTCAGCGTATGTAATTATTGTACACCCATCTGCAATGTTTTTGGATAATTCTCACTTGTGTTTTTATGCCGTTTCCGTAGCCCAATTAATGATCTAAACTATGATACCTATGGCGTTAAGAGTACTGACCGGGCAGAGCATTAATAAGTCTGCAACATTTGTGCCAAATCGTATTCTTTGAGGCATATCGGTGGAATTGCTTCGGTAATAATCATATAAAATACACATTTATTACAAAACATCGAAACTACAGTGTACATTGAAACAACTTAAACCACTGAAACCGACGTTATATTATTTTGTTTAAGACACGCTTCAAACTAACATTACTGGAGGCACAGTTGATAGATACAGAAACATGTACCTCTTGAATGATCCATCTCGCCCTTTCCCTTGGTCTGGTTCTTCGTCGCACCGTTGTAGAAGAGCAGGATTGTATGCCCAACTTCACATACAAATGACAGTTACGAATACGAATACATTTATTTAAGGTAAAAACGCATATACAATTGGTATATGAATTAACATATCTAAGTAGCCTATAAAAGATCAAATATGTTAAAAATAAATATGCAATTAATTCATGTAAATAAACACCGTTTGAAAAGTAACTTATATTAACAACTTACTGACTTTAAAAATACATATAATAATAAATAAATAATAATAAACTTATATGCGAGACATGATGACTATCTTACAGATTTACTGTGTACAACGAATTGGCCCAGCTAATGCACATTGGGCCATTTACTATTTCAAAGCAATTGTACGTAACCCTAATCAAGTCATCATTTATGTGAAAATGCGTTTTTTTTAAACCACAAATGTTCTTACGCAATAGGGCGTCAAATTTATCAATAGCATTATCAGCGGTATGTTATATACATATTTATATTCACACACACACAACACACACACACACACACACACACACACACACACACACACACACACACACACACACACACACACACACACACACACACACACACACACACACACACACACACACACACACACACACACACACACACACACACACACACACACACACACACACACACACACACACACACACACACACACACACACACACACACACACACACACACACACACACACACACACACACACACACACACACACACACACACACACACACACACACACACACACACACACACACACACACACACACACACACACACACACACACACACACACACACACACACACACACACACACACACACACACACACACACACACACACACACACACACACACACACACACACACACACACACACACACACACGTTCCTCACTCTCTCAGTTCTTCACTCAAACAATCACTGACTCACTCACTGACTCACTCATTCCCACACACGCACACGCACACGCACACACACACACACACGCGCACATATCAAACGCCCGCCTCGCATTATCATGATCATAATGTATAGGATTTGGAGAAGGAGGGAAGGTGCAGTGAGTTGACCGGTTCTGTCTCATATAGAGAAGTTGGTGATGTGATGTTGCCACGTGATACGTTACAAGCCACGCTGCCTTGGCGTATAGAACACGTCGAGACGAAGGCGATCTGTGAGAGTTGTTGAATAAGATTCGGCATCATTGTGTCAAATGAAAATAATAAGTACACTATACATATTTATCTTGGTTGAGTATGGTCTTTGCCCAGCTTATGGTTATGCCTATGTGGTTGGATTCTTTCTTCCTGTAGTACAGTTAAGGCCTGTTGTGGTCCATCGATGGCGATTGCGGCTGCGTAATTGAGATTAGTCAGATTATAATACATTATAATAACAAATTACCAAGTTTGTTGCCTATATCACATTGGATGGCCAGTCAGCGCATAAGGTTTTCAATAATGCTGAATAAATCAGGAGCCAGAACACATCTTTGTTTTACACCTACTTCAATTATGAACTCTTCCGACAAAGAGGAGGCAAAGCGTACGGATGAGCGAGTGTCGGTATAATGTGTGCGGATGAGATATCTGAGTTTCTCCGGGCACCAATACATTCTAACATTTTCCACAAGGCATCGCGTGACATGGAGTCAAGGACATGAAGACCGTAGACCCAGTCGAACGCGGTCGAGGAGTGTCATGGCGAAGAGCTTGCCAAGTGTATAAGGAAGTGTTATGCCCAAGTTGTTGCTGCAGACTTCCTTGTTGCTTTATTTTTTTCATAATCACATAATAACCCTTCTCCATTCCTCGGAAATGATCTTGTTTACTTACACGACGTTGATGAAGACATGTGCGTTAACCAGGTTATCATAGTGTCCCCACCACTGTTTTGAAGTTCACTTGTGACAGAACAAATTCCGGGGGCTCATCTGTTCTTTTAGAGTTTGAGGTTGATAGCAACGTCTTGCATTATTACTGGATCGATGTTGCAGTTATCACTGTTATCAGCTATGAGGATGGTTTGTTGAGCAGGTCATTGAAATGTTATACCATCGATCTAGGCAGTCACAGGCACGTGTAAGCTTGGTTCCACCGAGCGCACGCACAGTGGTGGGTTGGTGTGTGAGTCGTAATAAGTGTGTGGTGATCTTGATTAGCGGCGGCTCTCTTACGGTTTTCATATCTTGTCGCAATAGCGAGCTTGATCTTGCCTGATGGCTCGGTTTCTGTCATTCGTTAATCGTATCTGTTCACCACTTTCTCTCAATCTTGCACATCTGCGCGCCTCAACGATGGCAAGTGTTGGGTCAGTTATCCAGGTTTTTGCAGCATGCGTTTATGCTAGAACTTTGGTGGGAGCAGAGTTCATGGCTGATTTGAATGCAGCCCAGGTATCTTCAATGTTGGCTTCTTATGTAAGATCTGACTGTCGTTGCGATAATACAGAGATCGGGTCGATACATCGATGTGGAATTTGCCAACTGTGGCTCTATTTTGAAGATCATCAGTGGCCATGAATGTTGTTCTCGGTTCATGGCGACAGGCTGTTGAGCGCAGGCGGCGATTGAGAACAAAGAGTTACAGCATCATATATGTGTGACCTGTCACAGCGCAGTGGGTATTAAGTAACGACGTTAATAAATACTGTTTTGTACTTATTAGATATGAATTTAAAGCAGGTCGTTGAAATGTTATTCCATCGGTCTAGGCAGTCATTGGCATAAGCATTAAAGTTGTATCTAATCGTGTTGTAACTTCAGCAGTGTTCTTATTAATAATTAAAAATGAATCAATCCTTAAAAAGTGATAGGCCTGTGCGACTTAATACGTGGTCCTCTGACGTTGGTTATCACCAGCTGCTGTTACGGAGATTATGTGTTTCAGCTGTCATAGTATACTACATACAGGAATAATTCATTAATGTATAAAATATAAATCAGTCATACCAATTACGTTAGCAGAAATGCACGCCTTAACTGCACAGTGTGCATGCCCTCCTACTAACAAGCTAAATGTAAAGACTGCCTGTAGGTAATATATTGAATGGATGTGCAGACAAACCAGTTTCATTCCATTCAGTTCCATTACAGTTAATATTAACATTGGCATTGGAAAAGCTATCACTCTCATTTGTAAAGCAATAATACACTCACAATTTGCCATCTGCAAACTGCACCACAACGACGTGGAGACGCTTATCTTTGACGATGCCAACTTTGCCTAGGTACTGTATACAAAGGAGCATGATAGACAAATCTTTAATGAATGTTGTATTATACTAATAAACGACAACGAAAAATTGCATTGTGTTCGCCTGCCTATTTATTTAATATAATTAATAAAACCTAATCAACTACAAGTGCAGTAACAAATATATCGTCTGCTTATAAATACCTAATCTAATCAAATTCACATAACCTAATCAGTAACAGAAAACATAACAAATATGTCGCAAGTGTTATACTTGAAATGTGTTCTGATGGAGCTAAATTAGCTGATTTATACAATTGTTTCAATAGTGTTGTTTCCCGACAAGACTAGTACATGACAGTAATATATCGAATTTCTTGAATGGCTTTTGCATACTTCCATGCAAAGCTATATCAATAATCCTAACCCATTCCATCACCAACAGCCATTCACCTTCCCATGTACAATACTGTGCACCAAGACAAGTACCTTCTTCATTTTACTGTTCCAGCCGCCATGACCTTTCTGCAGACGAGAGGCTCTTGATTCATCAGCTTCAACGCGGACTCGTTCGCCTTTGAGAAACGTCTGAAATGATTCTTCATTATTGTGGTGAATGAATAATATATAGCTTTAACTGTGACTAAATATATATATATATCATGGACGGATGGACGGATGGACGGATGGACGGATGGACGGACGGACGGACGGATAGCACGCAGGCAAACATATAGAAAAACAAAGACAAATAAAGAAAAAAACTGCAAATGAAAGAAAAACAAAGACAAAGTAAAAAAAGGCAAATACAGATAAACGAAGAAAACAAAGGCAAAGCCAAGCAAAGCAAGAAAAAGACAGATACGCAGAAAAACAAACAAAGAGACAACAGATAGATAGACAGTTCCTTATGTTCTGGTTCGTAAGATAAGTAAGTGACTATTTACAAATGTTTCTCAGGCAACATCATTGTCATTGTCTTGGCTCCTTACCCCATCATCGTCGTCATCGCTACTATCCACAGCACCTTGTACTTTCTCCAATAATTCTTGCAGTAAGGTCAATTTCCTGAGTTTTCCCGCCAAGGAATCCGAGTCCGAGTCCGAGTCCGAGCCCGAGCCCGAGCCCGAGCCCGAGCCCGAGTCACTTCTTGATGCTCCATCCAATGTTGATACGTTCGAGATCGGACCAATGTCTACTGGAAATGAGAACATACAAATAATTTCACAAGAGTTAAACAATTAATAACCGGAACAATCAGACTACACACACGAACATGCGCGCACAAGCGCGCACGCGCGCACGCACACACGCACGCACGCACGCACACACGCACGCACGCACGCACGCACGCACGCACGCACGCACACACACACACACACACACACACACACATTGCCAGACCTGATACGTGTCGCTCCTTAAGTCAGCTTAGGGATTGTCTTCATGACGTCTCCCTTTGGATGAAAAACAGTAATTTAAAGCTTAATGCAGACATGACATAATTTCTCATCATTGGTACCGCAATCTAGCGTAGAAAAAATGATGGCTTTTCCCCTAATCATATTTTGAGTCAAAGTATCGCACCAGCCGCCTCAGTGTTAAATCTTACAATAACGTTTGATGAAATCCTCAATTTCAAACAACATATATCGAACACATGTCGCTGTTGTTTTACCATATCCGTGATCTTCGCCGTATTCGCTGGTATATCCCACTTTCTGTAGCCAAAACCATTGCAACAGATCTAGTAAGCAGCAAACTTGACTACTGCAATTCCATCTTTTACAATACTGTAAACACGAATAAAGCAAAACTTCAACGTGTTCAACATTGTCTGGCAAGGGTAGTCACGCGTTCTCCTCGTTTTTTCTCGCACAGTGCCGCGTCTGAAATAATTGCAACACCAACACAACCGGCATATCTGAATTCGATGCTCAATCCACCGAAATAGTCCAGATTGCTACGATCAATCAGTAGTAACCCCCTTTACATTTCTCGGGTGATAACAAAAGCTGGACCCCCTAGCTTTCTGTATTGCCGCATTAACTCTGGGGAATACGTTTCCTGCCTGTGTTAAATTAGAAGGAAATATAGTTTTATTCCGCCGGCGTTTGAAAACCTACCTCTTTAAAGCTGTCTATCCTCCTTAGATTCGTTGCACCTTCACCATTTTTATACGATTACGAGATTGCTTAATCCCTTGGTTTTGTCGCGCCTTTAAGCTAGATCTTCGACGATATATATATATATATATATATATATATATATATATATATATATATATATATATATATATGAGCTTCAACAACTACTTCTAAATCGATTTATTTTCGTACTGACTCTTCTAGAACGCTTGCCTGACGGTATCAAATCAACAGATGATGAGCGGGGAGAGTTTGTTCAGAGATACTATTCCCACCTCTTTTTTGGATCTGCCATTATTTATAGCTGTTATAGGGGTAAGTTCAATGCCGACAGTTTTGGAAGTTGTTTTAACCACTCTGTCAAGTCCGTTCCTCTGGCACTGGCTTATGCCGTTGTTGCACAAACACATATTGAGTATGCAAGTATAATCTCAATAGCAGAACAGTTGACCTGAAAAAGAATTTCCCTCCTCAGTCGAACTTCTTTAGTTGGCGCAGGAAGTACAACTTTCTTTATAGTCCAAATTTCGGAGGTAGTGGACACCTCGTGCTATTTTTGATTGTCCTATAATTTATTAAACTTCAAACCCTCCCGAATAATATTCTAGAGGGCAGCCCTCTCAAATCAGTGTACCTCACTCCGAAAATTGAGCTTATATCCATGCCTATGTGGTCCCATAATGGCCCACATAGGCTTTCCACATTTTAACAGTAACTGTGTAGCAACAAACTTATGTGTAGTATCAAATAATCAGGAATGACGAGAACTAATATATGTGGCAATATATTGTTCATACGTTTATTATTCAAAAAGCCAGATACGAAACATTGGACAAAATGACGATAAATCAGTTCGGTTTCTCAGTTAACATCACACAAAAGGAGTCATAATTACCTTAACATATAATCAATATAATTATGTAATATATCAAAATTATGCACATTCATTTGTCTACTGAATATTGCAAAGCAATAGTAAAATAGTGCTACGTTATACGCAATCACGAGGCAAACACGTACCCCACCCCCTAAGTGTTGCGCAGTCATGGCGTGACGCAAATCTGAGTGGATTTCATTGATTGTGTCATTTTCGCGTTCCTTATGGTAATATACACTATTAAAGACAGACTACTGATGCAAAACCTACTGCTGGTTATTAATGCGATGTTTGTTAAGACGATATAACATTATGATTACACGCATTATTCGAAAATAAAAACATATCAAGACGTTACTCAATCACATCTTAAACATTGTTCTGAGCCATCTGTGTCACTCTTGTCACAGCCATTGTTTTCAGCAAGAGTCCGAGCATGTATTATTCGCCCACATTTGGTACTGTTCCCTTTGCACTTGCAAGCAGCTCAACGCGGCACTTGGAATTTAGCGCAAGAACAATTACCTGGGCGTTTGCTGGCGACACGCAACTTATATACCATTGTTTAAGTTCTGGTAATGGCGGCACCGTCAAAGATAGAGTTTCCAAATGTGTGGAACCCATCTTCCGACCGATATCTAATAATTTCTGCTCCATTTTCAAGTGAGTCTCTTTCAGCACACCTGCCATACAGCCAAGATGCAGCGATCCATTTGACTCAAACAATTGATCATGTGCTGTTTGTTATGCATGCTTGATTGATCATTTCCTGGTTTCCATCTTCGTGGTATTGTTAGACACTCCCCGCCTGCGGATGGTTCATCACTTCTTTGAAATGGAATGATACCTCAGATGACAGGCTTTGTGTAAAGCTATTTGGTTCGTGCTTTAGCATCCAGGGCTATTTATGTAAGCCAATTCGCACTTTCCTTCACATCTCTGTTGTATGTCTGCCCATGAGCTATATCAGAAGTGACATATTTGATTGACCCAGCTTTTTTCGCACAACATATTGACTTTTCGCGAAATACTGATATACATATGGCGCTGGGTTCTTCAGGTTGTACATTTTCTTTGGGCACATGGCAGCGAATAAATGTAGTTGTGGTGACCAGCAGCAACGACAAATAGGAGCATTTTATTAGACTAAACCAATTTGTTTCCCAAATGCCTGTACGGTGAGATGCCATGAACCTGATATGAATGTCAATCGTCTTGCTGTAGGTTCTTCAGAAGACCTGGGTAGGTGACGTCTTGTTTTCTTCATCGTAGATGACCATCTGATTATGTAGTTTGAATAAGGAGTCAAAAGGAAGCGAGTTTCATTAGTGTTTGATCCATCGTTTTGCAATATTATATATTGCACAGTATGTCGCAAATGTTTTGTAAGTCATCAACCAGTTCACTGAGTTGTGCATCATCATTTCTTTCCAGATGCCATTGTTCAAGTGCATCCGTGTGTAGATTAGCCATTGCCTCCTGTAGTAATTTGTGTTCGCGCATACTTTGGTAGTAATCCCATGCTAAAGCAAAACCTTTGTTAGCCGTTCCTTGCTTGCACTAACCAGTCTCTATAAAGATGTCTTCAGCATCACTGTTCCGCATAGTTTTTCCAACTGCGCCCATAACGTTTCCAGCGAGATGAAACTACACACACATATGACAATAAGATTCCAATGTCATCATCAGGGTTCCAAGCTTTCTCCCGTAGCCCATACGAAATATCATGGAAAACCTGATCATCCATAACTACTGTTTATTTCACCCAAAACATATTGACCAGCTTTGCTGCATAATCTAAGTGGATATATTTTACCAGAATGGATCATTAGACCTTCGGGCATGTGGCTGGCATTGTTGACGCCATTGTTGTGAAGAAAGCATTCCATCCTTAACAGTGGTTGATTTCGAGCTCTACTTTCTTTATGGGTGACGAAAGGCAAACTTGCCATGCCACAATCATCAACTGGAAGTATTGATCACACATCGGTTGCACATCTACAGTCCTCGTCTTTTCATGTGATCTGGCCTTACGCTTTTCGCACAAAGAAAGGTAGCATGGTTCAACTGGAGAAGGTATGATGCTCGACAACAAAAGTTTCAATACGTTATGATGATAACAGTGCGAAAATTGTCGTCCTTGCCGTCACCAAATTGTTATCTTCAACAATCAACATAGCTTATGCAGACGACAAGATATCGATTTGTTAGACGTCAACAATAGTGCTGTCATATACCATGTAATTGGTAATCATAAGTGTCCGTTGTGTTTATTTTGTTAGTTTCGTATTTGTTGCCGAAAAAAACCGGTAGACACCTAAATAGGTCACGTATTAAAAATGACTGATACACTGTAAAACATGTCATTCAAACTTTATAACATACCTCATGTATTTGCAAAACAAGAATATATATTATTTAATTTACATATTAGACGCAACGTATATTTATATTCAAGTTACTCCAGAGATTATGTTAAAATCTAACGTCAAACCAAAATGAGGGCGAGAAGTATACATTGTTACGACGTTTCAAGAACATGTGATTTTCAGATATATTTTACAATTGTGTGGTATAAATACATTTGGTATGTTAACCATATATTTTGAATACGTAGTAAAGTGACTACGGCACATTTATATGAAATCGACGACAAAACGGAAATGTTTTTCTACTTATTCTTCAATTGTTTATTTCTCGTTGCCATAATATAATTATATATATATTTCTATAATATATTTGTGGTGCTTATTCCTCTCACCATTCTTAATACATTTTGGTACAAAAACTAGCTAGGATAGAGCATGTGACTGAACAGGTAGAGAACGTATTGGGGCATGGCCAAGGAGGGTCTTTATTAGTACATGTAGGGACGAACAATGCAGACAGGGATGGAACAACCAGGATAGTAAAGAGATACAGAGAGTTGGTAGAGACACTGAAGAAGACAAGAGTTGAACAGATTATCCTCTCAGGAATCTTGCCAGTGATGAGGGGAAGGGGAGCAACATATAGAAACTGCAAGAGGATGGAAACTAACGTACCAATAGAGCAGATGTATGAAGAAGAAGGAGTTGGATTTGTAGATTTGTGGGGATACTTTGTTGGGAAAGAAAACATGTATATGAGAGATGGCCTCCATCTAAGCGGAAAGGGCGCAGCAGTGTTTTCAGAAAACCTGCTTGGATTGATGGACAGTGGAACAGGTTGCAACTTTTTAAACTAGTTTCGCAGGGGGGATACACAGAGAAGCCAAATACTAGAGGCATAGTTAAAAACAGCAAAAACAAATCAGCGAAAAACAGCCTGGAAAGCCATACGGAATTTGGTTATAAATGTGTTTGTTTAAATGCAAGGAGCATGTTAAACAAAATAAATGAACTAAACATTATGGTAGAAGATATTGACCCTCACATAATAGGTATAACTGAATCTTGGGCCACCCCCGATATATCAGATCCCGAATTAGGAATGGCAGGATATGTAATGTTTAGGAAAGATAGATTAGGAAGAAGGGGAGGCGGAGTTATTTTATATATTAAAGAATCCATCCAGGCTGATGAAATTAAATTAGAAAAAGAAGCAGAATGTGAAGAAGCTGTCTGTTGTAACATAGTTATAGGAAACTCAACATTAACTGTTGGGTTAGTGTATCGGAGTCCAAACATAAGCATAGAAGAGAATGAAAAAGTACATAACGCTATCAAAGAAGTGAGTAAACGGGACTGTATTATTATGGGGGATTTTAACCATGGACATATACAGTGGATATCTCTACAGAGTACCGGGAGAGAGGATCAAGAGTTTTTACATTTAGTACAAGATAGTTTCCTTTCTCAACATGTGTTAGAAGCAACCAGGTGCGATAACGTGTTAGACATAGTTTTGAGTTCACAGAAGTAATTTGTTGATAATGTCAAGATATGTGAGCCACTGGGATATAGTGATCACAACCAGATATATTTTATCATCAAAGTAAAGGGAGAACAGAATAGAAAAATAAGGTACAGGAAACAATGTCACAAAGGAAGATATAAGGACATGAGGGAATATTTGGCAAAGATAGACAGGAATAACACACTGAAGAATAAGACAGAAGAATGCTGGAATATCTTAGAGTGAAATTTACTGCATCGTTGACAAATTTGTCCCCTTGAAAAAACAGGGGAAACGGTCAAAGAAGAAACACTTATCGAAGGAAGCCATTAAAATATCAAGTATTAGAAAAATAAAGTACACGCAAATGATGTGGAAGACATATAGACATACTGGAAGTGAAGAAGACTATAGCATTTATAAAGAAGCACTTATTCAAGCTACAGCTAAAATAAGAAATTCAAAGAGAAGCTACGAACAAACAATAGCTTTTAATATAAAACATGACAGCAAGATATTTCATGCGTATGTTCGAAGTAAACAGAAAGTTCAGGATAAGGTCGGTCCTCTAGAAGGTAGTGATGGAAACACAATAACAGAGGGATTCTTAATGGCAGAAACCCTAAATGAATATTTTAGTTCGGTGTTTACCAGGGAAAATATTAGTATATTACCAGTACTTGAGACTAAGTTCGAAGGGACAGAGTCTGACTATTTAGGACAACTAATTGTAACCCCAACAATGGTAGCTATGAAAATAAGAGATATGAAGGATAATAAATCACCTGGAGTGGATGGGATTCCTCACAAATTACTATTGGAAATTGTGGAACAAATCAGCATACCGCTTACTACAGTGTTCAATTTGTCATTAGAGGAGAGAATAGTTCCGTTAGGATGGAAAGAAGAAACACATTATACCATTATTTAAAAAAGTTCGAGAAATAAGTCAGAAAACAATAGACCAGTGAGTTTAATATCTGTGATTTGCAAACTATTAGAAAGACTAATTAAAGATCACTTGGTTGATTTTCTTGTTAAAAATAACTTGATAATCCCATATCAACATGGGCTTTTAAAAGCGAGGTCATGCTTTGTTTTTTGGAAGATGTCACAAAGTGGGTAGACGAGGGATCACCAATCTACTTAGATTTAAAAAAAAACCTTTGACAAAGTGCCACACTACTACTTAAACTAAAGGCCTATGGCATAGGAAATGGTATGATTAACTGGATAGAAAAATGGCTTATTGATAGAAGACAAAGAGTAGTAGTTGATGGGAGGTTTCAAACTGGAAATCGGTTTTGAGTGGAGTACCGCAGGGATCAGTACTGGGACCTATTTTATTCTTAATATATATCAATGATTTTGATGATGACATAACAAGCAAGGTGTTAGTATTAAAGTTTGCGGACGACACAAAAGTGTTTAGGAAAACTAAAAGTGATGCAGATAGACAGCATTTACAAGATGATCTTAATAAGTTGACAGAATGGTCTGAGAAGTGGCAAATGCTGTTTAATTTTGGAAATTGTAAGTGCCTCCACACAGGACATGGGAATGAAGATGCACAATATACAATGGGTGGTACTGTACTAAATACTACCGTAAAGGAAAAGGACTTAGGGTTAACTATTAGTGCTGACATGAAGGTATCAGAGCAGTGTGAAATTGCAGCAGCGAAGGGAAACCAAATTCTACGATTAATTAGGCGAAATATAGTGTACAAAGAAAAAGAACTAATAATACCGCTGTATAAAACAATAGTTATACCTCACTTAGAATATTGTATACAAGCATGGAGGCCATATCGCAAGAAGGATATTGATATGCTAGAAAGAGTACAAAGGAGAGCAACCAAAATGATACCAAAAACTCATGAATATTAGTTATGAAATGCGTCTAAAAGAATGTAGTTTAACAACACTAGAAACCAGAAGATTGAAAGGAGATCAGATTGAGGTGTTTAAAATATTGAATGGGAATATTGACAGAATTGAATATTAACAGAAATATTTTTTTCACGGTCAAGGAAGAGAGAACTAGAGGACACGCAGTTACATTAGCAAAGAAGCAGTGTAGACTAGATATTTTAATTTGTTTTTTCACAAAGAACTGTAAACGAATGGAACAGATTATCAGCTGATTGTTTAGGTTTTAGTAGTGTTAATATATTAAAAAATAAAATCGACATATACCTAAGACGGGTGGGGTATACTTAGATAGATAGGTTGGACTCTCGATAAGCCAAATGGCTCACTAGTCCACCTGCCATCTAGAGTTGAATCTCTAGGTGGCAATCTTATTAACTCTTGTTAAATATATATATATATATATATATATATATATATTCATGGAATGGTTGTATCGACACGCTGAATAATAAAACTCAACACATTCAGCATTGAGAAGTATGTCTCTCGTGGCAGATGCGTAACTCTATAAGTACCTTCACAAAATTCCATTTGATCATGGGACACAGGAATCGTTTTGTCTTCAGCGCAGCCAAATTGTGCTGTTAAGTACACACTGGTATGCATATGTATTAAAAATATATATTTACCAGATCTGATGACACGACGCAAGGCTTCAACATTGTAGATCCATGATTTTTCAGACAGTGCAACTCTGACACATCCATTTGGAAGAACATCCACCACTGTGCCAATTGTGCCTAAGGTCTGCAAAAGATAACCAGCTACACTTATAATTACATATTAAACAAAACCAATTGGGAATGCTTTGGTGCTATGCAACTAAGAATTAATGCAAACTATGCATATACGACTACATTAATATGCGTAGCATTATTGGTATGTTTCAACACTTATCTACTGGGTCATTGGTGGTACCAAAACTGCGTCGTTAATTCGTTGGCAATGGGAATATTTAATGTTCTGCCCTACGCACGAACACTACTATCTAGAGCTGCCATACGTATCCTTATATATCTAACATTAAACGCCATGTTATCAAATAATTTACTACTACTACTACTACTACTACTACTACTACTACTTCTACTATGATTACTACTACTACTATTACTACTACTACTACTACTTCTACTACGATTACTACTACTACTACTACTACTACTACTACTACTACTACTACACCTACTTCTACTATGAATATTACTAATACCACTCACACTACTACTAATACAAGTAATACTAATTGACCTTGAATACCAACCCCATAAACGCATCAACACAAATCGGTTTGCAAACTAAAAATGGATAATCAGTATTAAGTGTCAACAGATGGATTGATACGCCACAGAGCTACGGGTAATAAACAAGGGTTGTAAAGGTACTTTTTAAATGACGGCGGAATTGTGTAATAGTTGCTACCGGTTTCAACACATACAAGATAAAGTCATAGTTGCAGCGTTTTTGCTAGCAGTATATGGAGAAAAGCTCGGAGCACGCAAAGATGAAACATATACCAGGTGACTCCTTAGAGCGTGATTATAGATACAATTAGTATTTTTTACTTTATTATTTACCCTTGCATACGCTTTGTTGAAAATGTGCACACGCTCGGTATCGGCCAAACTACCCCATTAGAGCGGGATTATGAATGAATATTGGATACGACCAGCCTTCGTCTCTTAATGGCAGCGTGGCTGGAAGCTTCCCGCTGAGTTGCCTACATCTAGTGGTAGACGTGGGTGAGGGCCATTAATTAATAAGCAATATAATCATACTATAATTACATATCTAGAAACAAATGTGTTACTTATTATTAAATATGACTAAGGTATAGGCCGTCGATACTGAATAACTAATGCATTCTAAACCACGGAAATTAATTAGTGACTAATCATTTGGTTGTTATTCTCGCCATAGTACAACAGGCTTGGGAATTCGGAGCACGCACAGATGACTTTGGTATGTGGTATAAGCACCAGCTGTGGCATATGTTAACTATATGTCATCGAAGTTTGTGCATGTGTATGAAACAACAGCCTTGTTATCGGTGACGCACTCGATACATGGTCTAGACAGCCAAATGACTACCCTGTGACTCGACTTTATATCAGAAACCAATGTGTTTTTTAACAATGTAATCTGTTATTGTTTATAATTACTCTTTGAACTTCTTCCTTTTGGCAAATCCTGCAGGAGTATTACAGCCAGAACAAATAGGCTTAACAGAATTTCTATTCACAAGGCGTGATACACATGATCCGCTCATTGCACTATTATACGTTGCAGTGCTTATATATTGCTTGCTAATTTATATTTTTGTTTTTACTTACTTACGTGTTTATTAACTTAAGCATACCACATAACTGTCGGTTAGTTTTTTATATCGCTAAATAATCTTATTTTACATTTTTATGTGTCATAATACTTTCTTTACTCAGTTTGTTTTATGTTGCCATATATATATATATATATATATATATATATATATATATATATATATATCAATCACTATTTATTTATTACTTTAGCGAGAGATATACAACACATAACAGTCAGCTCGCCTAGCACTTATTAATAAGTCTTAATTAACGGAATATCACTTGCTATTAAACAACATTAATGAATAAATATTAGTTTACCTCGTTTGCAAGCAATGCGTTCGACATGTAAACGTCATATGTTTTATTAGTCTGTTTATGTTTTTGTCTTGATATCCTTTCAATATATACAGCAACTAGTAGTAAAACATTAAATGTAACTTGGTTAATTTCCAATACATTGATATGGGAAAATGAAGCCCAACCGAATATAAAACAAAACCGTTGACTTGACTGTTTGTACCGACTGACCAGCCAACAAACATCAAACAAAGAATGTGTTTATCCTTTGATGTCACAGTTGATATCGTCTACCAGCGATTTCGTGCATTAAAAAGTCAACGTTTTTTTTTAATCGCTGATCGATGGGTCATTGCGTGACTATGATTAATTTTAACTGAATTCTAACGGAAGTGTTCCATTAACGCACGCGGGATGGCTGTCGAATTAAAAAGCGCATCGACCAGTCCTGCACTAGATATGACGCTATAATTATAAGAACTAAGAATGAAAAGGCAGTCTCACAGTTGTTTTAGTCATTCAATGTTATTATACATTGTCATACGTGAAGTTGCTTCATATATACACGCATACCAACGATGACACACAGTTATGTCACAGCTGGTGTTTATGCCACATACCAAAGTCATCTGCGTGCTCCGAATTCGCAAGCAGGCTGTACTCTGACGAGAACAGCAACTAAATCGACATATGCCTAAGACGGGCGGGGTATACTTAGATAGATAGGTTGGACTCTCGATAAGCCAAATGGCTTCCTAGTCCACCTGCCATCTAGAGTTGAATCTCTAGGTGGCAATCTTGTTAAAAAGTAATTAGTAAATAGTTTGGTTTGGAATGAATTAGTTATTAAATATTGACGGCCTACACCTTAGATGTATTTAATAATACGTAACCCACTGTTTTCGACATATGTTATTCTAGTGTGATTATATAACTTATTAATTAATGGCCCATACCCACCTCTACCACTAGGTGTATGGAACTCAGCGGGAAGTTTTCAGCCACGCTGCCATTAAGAGGCGAAGGCTGGTCGTATGCACTACTAGGTACTCATTCATAATCACGCTCTATCGAGTCACCTGGTATATTGTCATCTTTGCGTGCTCCGAGCTTTGTCTCTATATACTATTTGTGTTGATTCGAGGAAAAATGGAAAACAGAACTAGATGATTGAAGACGGATAGATTTTCTCACAGGGGTACGGAATGAATGGAACTACGATGGTTGATTGCGTAAGGTAGATATCTTTGATAGCATATGCTTGATAGGTGTTTTACTGGACACCAATGCAGACTTCAGAAGTAGCAATGACGGAGAAAAAGGGAGACACCCAGTAACAAGCCTCGCTAAACTAACCAACAACAAAGTATATTTATGAGGGCATATGAAAATGGATAGGTTTCCAACTATTCGGTTATAATGAGCAATCCTGGTTTGATTAAAAATCGCCATCTAAGCTGATACTAAGCATGGTGATCATGTGTTCCAATAATAAACTGGTTATTGGCCTGCAGTGAATCAGATCAAGCATCAGAAATCAAGTAACATCTTTCAAAACCATGTAAGGGTATACTTGTTATAATAACAATTTGCAGCACGGTCATAAAGAATGTCCTGCTTTATTGTAACTGGCTGATTATTACAGAATGCACTGTGATTCGCCACGCGATTCAAACAAACGTCAATAGCCAAGTTGTGAAAATATGTAGCCGTATTTCGTGTCATGAATTGACCATGTACTAGGTACTTCATTTATTAGTCAAATGTCTGCGATAAGAGCGAAATATCAGTCTTCACGATATTGGAGATATAGTGTTTAGAATGTTTTACATTTATACCATATTCTGGGTAAACCATTGATATTATTATTGTATGTAACTGCAAAAGGACTGTTTTACGTTGTTAAGTCCATAATGTCAGACACTTGTATTTTGTTTCCACTTAATTACGAATAAACACATTATTTTATTGATATGAATACAATAAAGCAGGTAGCAGTAGTGTACGTAATATATATATATATATATATATATATATATATATATATATATATAAACTAATGACATTCTCATTGTGTAGATACAAATAGATATGTGAATACTGTCGTGTTTGAATAACACAAATGCAGTTTGAATTGGTAGTGATATGGGATCACTGAAATCAAGTTCAGCATGATTACGTATTTTTAAGTTTCCTGTAACAAATCTGTTTGCATTTAATTTATGTTGGTGTACAGACTAACGCTATTTCTTAGGAAACTTGGATGGTTGGAAATTAATTGTGGCTATATGACAAGAAGAGAAGACAGAACCTGTCGCATTTCCTCTGTCCATCCTCCGTGACCGTCGTCTTGCAGAACCTTAAGCTGTGCGTAGGAGTTGATCACCTGCACAGAGTCGCCGATCTTCAACGTGTCCACGATAGTCAAGACTTTGGGATGGAACCAAAACCTAAAATAATATTTACCAAAGTAAGTGGTATATGGTCATAGAGGTCACTTGGACAAGTACCCCAGAACACCGGTTTTCGAGGCCAAGCTAAACCTGAAAGTTGCATCCCCAATGGGTTTGCGATGTGTTGTTATAGTGCCCAGTTAATGCCTGAATGTCTTCTCATGTGCATATCTGACTCCCTTTTTACTTCTTTTACATTACAAACTACCGCCAACACTACATGCATCATACCCATCTGTGTTAACACATCAACACCACCACGTCCTTGCTTAAGATACAATACTTATAAAATGTATGTATGTATGTATATTATATATATATATATATATATATATATATAATATATTATATATATATAATAATATTATATATATATATATATATATATATATATATATACATATAATGATATTATATATATAATAATATTATATATATATATATATATATATATATATATATATATATTATGATATATATATATATAATAATATATATATATATATATATATATATATATATATATATATATATATCAGGCTTGTTAACACTTCGATTGCACATTCGAATTCAAGCGTTCAATTGTTAGCGTATAAACCAAATATGCTGAACATTAAAAGATTCAACTTGGACAAACTGCAAGACCTGGAGATTGCAGAAGTCTGTGAGGCCAAGATCGGTAGCAGATTTAGTGCCCTCAACCTTTTGGAAGATGACATCAACGCACTCACTGACAACATGAAGGAAGTACTTCAGGAAACAGCCACGTAAATGCTTCGGAAGAAAAGGAAGAAGAACAAACCGTGGGTCACTGATGACATCTTGGGCTAGTGTGACAAAAGAAGGGATATTGAAGGAAGAAGTCGAGGAAGCAGTACGCATGTTAAAGGCAGGCAAATCCCCCGGAGTGGACAATGTTCCAGCCGAGCTCTTGAAACATGCAGGGTCAGAGCTAGTTAGACTATTGACAGCAATATGCCAGAGGATGTGGGAAACTAAACAATGGCCGAAAGAATGAACCCAATCCCTCATAATACCAATCCCCAAGAAAGGAAACATGAGACTATGTCAGAACTACATAACTATCAGTCTAATAAGTCACCCCCAGCAAAGTGATGCTGAGGGTTCTTCTGAACCGAATCAAAGGGAAGGCTGAAGCAATCCTAGCCAAAGAATAGGCAGGATTTCAACCAAAAAGGAGAACAATAGAACAAATCTTCAACATAAGACTGCTGATAGAGAAACATCTGCACCAATGTGTCCTCTCCCATAACTTCATCGACTTCAACAAAGCATTCGATCGTATATGGAGAATAACGTCAACCTCAACACTGTTGACACTTTTCAAGTCCCTAGTGGTCTCCATCCTGTTATATGGATGCGAAAGTTGGACCCTCACAGCCGATCAGGAGAGAAGAATACAGGCATTCGAGCATACATCCTACAGAAGACTACTGCGAATGAGTTCGTCAGACAAGTGACCAACTACACTGCAGGCAGGGACCACTCCTTGCCATGGTCAAGCGACGGAAACTGGCTTGGTATGACCACATCTCCCGCCAGGACTCTCTGGTCATGATCATTCTGCAAAGCACAGTAGAGAGTAAACCACGCAGAGGCAGACCAACGGAGTCCTGGTTGGACTATATATTAAAAACTGGACGAAACAGCCCACTGCCAGCCTTGGCAGTGCCTGGCCAAATGCATTATATTGTGCTCAACAGCCAACCCACTAGCCAGCATTCCTTTTCACACAAGGCAGTAGGAAAGTCCTCACTGGTTTCCAATCCAGCCACTGATTAATTGCTGGGTATATTTAACCAGCTGTTATGTAATTAGGCAGCCTTGATATTTGTATCAACACAAGTAATCCAAACAGACAGGAATTAATTGTTCTTCTGTTCACACATGTCAATAAGACAGGATTCACTGGCAATTGTCCACTAGGCAGTGGCCCACTGTCTGCTCAGTGGCCAATAAGCACAGCAGATCATGAAAACAATTTATCTATCCTGATAATCTGCTCTAGCAGCAGTCTTATTTTTTTAACTAAGCACTGGCAAGAAGTTTTTCGTTGAAGCGAGTATTACAAATAATTATGGTATAAGATAGAGTCGTGACTGGTTAGTTGAGCCACATAAGGGAGGATTATCTGAACATATGTGACATAATGAAGATGTATGTTGCTTTACTGGAAATAACATCACAACATGTTTTCGTGAAAATTGGAACAAGTGGATATCAACATGTATTTGGTAACTATGTTGTTGCTGTGAGATTTTGAAAATAAATACCATGTACGTAATTTGTGTATTATTATTTAAAAGTAGCTGTTGTTACACTTAGCGCAGTATTTTTATATAATTGCATTACATATGCCGATAATCAATACACATAACACAAACACACATTTCGATTTTGATGCAACCACCAAATAGTCGCATTCGAATGTTCATTCCAATGCGACCATCACACTTTCGCATTCATATTTGAACACCAAAGGTTCGCGTTCGCATTCGAATGCAACATATATATATATATATATATATATATATACATATACACATATAACACAAACAAAGACACATACATACCACGCAACATAATATAAAGCTTGGCGTATGACTCACATTGATTCGTTGGCGCACTTCACGTAGACATCTCCGGCGCTGTCTGTTCTGATTACACACCCTCTCGTGCCTAGAACCTGAAATTAACCTTATTGGTTATATAAATGGGGCCAATTACAACTTGATTTGATAGATAGTAATATCTGCATGTTAAGGGTCATGGCGCCATAAATGGGACATGCAGGTGCGCATAATATTAATTATCACATTTGTTGAAAAGCGTGTTCAAATATCGTTCGCATAATATCACAATTGCTATAGTTTGGCAGAACTGTATGTTTGTCATACATAAGGACATTCGTTAACAGTGCACCACTCGGGAAGCTGTGTTTTGAACTGTTCAGATATAGATAGGGTTATTCAGAAATATCCACCAGACACCTGGTCTTTTCAAGTAAAAAAACGACTGCTGGCTCTTCGAATAATGGCATTTTGGTAACACAAAACTTACATCACGGTTCTGATGTGCACCAAAGACAATTTTGGATTGTTGCATATTTAAGGCTAGGTACCCCAGAAAGATGCATGTCGATATTAAGTAATGAAATATGTTATACAATGTATGATGGCCATTTTATTAAATATGTTTGTTCACATGTTTTATTTTGATAAAACGATACTCCAGAACTTACTAATTATTCGCATGACATGATGTTGTTGATTATGGCTGCAAATTGTTTGCTTCAATACTTGAATATGCATAAGCACCAATGGCAGTTGCAGCAGCATGTCACTGACTGGCTGAGCCATTCTTAAAACAGGCGTCCGACTATATGCTTCCTTTGTGTCTGAATGCATGCATCCGTGCACACGTTCACATATTTCAATGTTTGCATGTGCATGTTTGTGCGTGTGCGTGTGTGTGAGAGAATTTGCTAGCTTTCCTTTGCATATGTTGACGCACTCACCGTTTCCATACCTTCTACCCATCCACACCGACCGTTTTGAAGACTCTTGACTCTGACAATGTCACTCTCAATGGATACAATATCATACCTGAGAAATGGGATAAACATGTGTTCTGATAATGGATTTATCGGAGTACGTAAGTATACAAGTTGTTCATCTGCATTTGATTGATTTGTATATATATTTGCACTAACGATACTTTTTGTATACTCTGAAATCAATAGTTTAAGTAATCACGCATAAGACGTTAAGTCTTAACAAATGGAATTTTAAAACCTTCTGTAATCACATTTTTTATACAATAGTACACAAGCTGCAGTATATTGAAATGGAACCTACTCCTTGAAGGATCGGTCTTCGTCATCTGCTTCCTCGCATCTCCCCAGTAACGCTTTGTTGATAAACCATCTGTAATCCAGCATCACTTAATGCATACACAAATGACAAAACTATTTTAATGTTTCATGCATAAATAAATATATGCATATAACAGATTAGTTATTATTAGGGGAACAAAACAAACATATCACTACTTAACATAACTTATATGTGTATATGTAAGTCATTATACTTTTAAACCAGTAACCGTTGTTAGATATACAATTATGGGAATGTCCAAAACAGCTATATTTAATAGGTTACAATAAAAGAAAGCATTGCAGAATGGAAACATTTACTAGATAGTAAAATGCTTACCGTAAAGTGACGTTTCATCAAATATTGTTTTCAATAGTATATACGCAGAACATAATTTCTCAAAGCAGTTCCCATCAACAAGGTTTGGTCGTAAGTGTGTTACAATGGAACTACCTAGATACTTTAGTAAGGTCAATCACCTTTCACCGTCTGGGAATTCCACTTCAACGATGTTATTTTGTTCGCTTTTCACGACACCTGTTCTGCCTAGATACTGGAAATAAAGCAATTGCGTTTTACCTATCTTAGTATTTGATGTATTAATACATACAGGAAAGGAAAAGCGTTGTTCAAAACGTTAAAATAATGACTTCAGTTAGCAAACGCAGGATCTTAGAAAAGAATCAACGTGACGTCACATCGTAAATATGTATAAACATAAGTAATCGGTTGATACGAACATGTGAAGTGGTGCAGTACGTCCATAACATCAGAACAATCAAACACAATTATCAAAGAACATATCGTGCACTGTTTTCCCTGCTAAGTGATGAGCGAGGTGGCCTGCCTCGCTGATTTCTTTATGAATACGAATACATTTATTTCACGTAAAACCCATAGGTTTGTTTAACATATGCAAGTTTGGTCGAATTCCTATATATCTGGACATTATAGATGAAATCCTCGTGGTTTGAAAACCATACATAACGACTTGTTAGGTTTATATACTATGTCATTTTCAAAACCAAACTTTGCATAAATGTTCTGAAAACTCTGAAGTCCACTAGGACTGGATGTAATAACACTCAAGTCATCAGCTCACATATGATTAGTGCAGCTATTATGCATGTGGCAACCTATTCCTGCACTATTTCACATATTGCTTAAATCATCAATGTACACAGAACATTTTCTAAGCCACCTGGCTCAAAATATGCCAACATTTCCACCTCGCACCTATTTCGTGCTATAAACATGTTTACATAAGGCTACCTTGTAGGTATGCATTTGTTTCCTCTCTGTGTCCCAGGGAATAGAATAAACCACCCTTCAGAATGCACCATTTTGAAAGTAGGTTTTAAAATAGTTTTGGGTTGCCTTGCCCCTGGATCCACAGTGTGACATTACGTCTTCTGTCCTCGCTCGGCCCATACTACCACCTCGCCCATCATTTTACTCAGGGGAAACACTGCATGGGATCAAACCCGTACATATTCACTCGGTATCGCACTAGGCCTGTGGATTATACTGTATCTTTCAATAACGCTGCATGATGAGTTGAATGGTCAGATTACAACATAAGGTCTGATTCACACAAAAGTTAAATTGCATTTATTGTTCCTCGTCCAGTATAGTACTGTTCCGGGTGCTGCACTGAACAAAAATCGATTATTTACATGTCTCATGTCGTCGTGCCAGCCTACACTTTCATCTTGTAATTTCTTGGCAACAGACTCATCCGAATCAACCCGAACTTTCTCCCCTTCACAGAAAATCCAACTCAGGTTATCTGGAGAAGTTGTTGTGTTTGGTGACTGTGGGAGATCAGTGCTTTCAGGCAACCCTTCCTCCTGTAACGATAGAGAGATAGAGACAGTCTGATGGCATAAACCTTGATGTATATTGTGATAAACGATAACGTCATGTCAGAAAGTCTTAGTTAAACTTTATAAATATACATTTTATGATATCTTACATCAATGATCATACTGATAGTTAAAACATAATATTATTAGTGTGGTTTGTTAACCGAACAAGACCAACATATATAAAATTGTTACGGACGCCCACCAGGAATACGTTATATTAGCGGTATGTTGCAGAGTTATTACCCACAAATCAACAGTATTTCAATATTGTAAAATGAAACAACAATAATAGGCAGGGAATACTCAGCTCCACAGTATCACAGAGGGTGAATGCTCTCTAGCATTCTATCAGCAGATGAAAGTCCACACAGAAACATGCAACATATGAACCGTATCTTTTGGGGAGGTCCTGAGATGCCCTTTATATTCCTTATTCAAATACATCTTTAATGTACACTACCATAAGATGAATCTATATAAAATAGAGAACATGTTACTGAACAGGTTTTGAAAGGAATAGGCAAATTGTGAACATTTGCCCAGTTTTCTGACCACAGAGGGTCATAGGAAGCCTTCAGAGCAATTCTTCAAGCAGGACACACACACGCATATATATTATATTTACTTAGTAATGATGTAACTGTTTTTGGCCATATATCCAACGGTCTTATGGCATCACTGTGTGTGCCGTTAACTGCAATATCTCGGAAACCATTCGGGATCTTTTGTTTATAATTTTCAATATATGTATACATATATATATATATATATATATATATACATATATTGAAAATTATAAACAATAGATCCCGAATGGTTTCCGAGATATTGCAGTTAACGGCACACAAAGTGATGCCATAAGACCGTTGGATATATGGCCAAAATCAATTACATCATTACTAAATAAATATCACAACAAACAGTACACAAAAGTATGGGCAACAACATAAATGTGATAACTATATATGCGAATCAAAAACTGCTGAAATCTTCATTTTAAAAATGACTTGTATTATGTATATGTCTACATGTCCATAGTTGAAAACAACTTTAGAAATGTCCTTCCGTTGTTCTTGGTTATTTTCAATGATGGGGATTTTCAGTTTAGACAATACTAAATAGTTAATATAGCATTTTTCTGGCAGAAAACAGGTCTCACTTTTAAAATTGATACCACACTTACCTATACTCGCAGCATTTTCTTAGATTTCCACACAAAAAGTAACAGCAGCAGATAGCGTAAACCAGAGGGATATCTCCTGCCTTATTATCGCTCTCGATAACGGACGATATGACGTTACTAAGTTATTTTCATTCCATTCGAACTGTTGCAAATTAATCTTATTTGGCATATAAAACAACTACAATTTTTGAATATTTTAAGTATACAATGCTCTACATTTATATATGCAAGCTTTTTACCGTTTCTGTACAGCAGGCACCACTTGGTGTTTCATCTGCTGATATGGTATTCGATGCCGGATTCCCTAAGAAACACACATTATCGATTTGATTAATTTCCTTTATTAAAGCCACATTCATTAAACAAAATTATGGTTTTATACGCACACACACGCACAACGCACGTACGCATGCACATACATGCATATATGTTAAATTACAGAAATGGCAATGCAGGAAAGTTTGTTTGTTTCATGGTAGCTACAAAATGTATGTGTAGTGTACACATTGCTGAATTACCCGTAAATTGCCGTATTATACATTTTTTAACTAATTAAAATTATCACAGTTATCACAGATCAGTTGACGTTATTCCCACAGTTTGCATATGAAATTGGGCATTTTACTTTTTCTGAAACATGCATCATCTTCAATTACGAAGGCATGTCTGATGAATTTACTGTTTGTAAAATTCGGTGTCGGAGACATTTGACATAATTGCAGTTAACTCAGTGGTTTATACGACCACAAACAATCTTTTGTTTCATTGACATAGAAATGTGGTATATTGCTTCTCGTAAAATATGGTAGATTTCTAGGACACAGCCGTTGTTGTATCAGGAAGACATAAAGGAAAACATTGCTTTAATCAATATTAAAATACATGCTGTTATACAGCTCCATACCCACAAAGCCGAAAACAGTTCAACAAAGCAATGTTCTATGCCACTGGAATATTTGGAATACGAGTATTTTGCCGTGCTTTCTGGATGTCCAGTTGTAACACTAGAGAGGACATATACTGGAATCAGGCGGACCTTTTGTTTGCATTCAGGGTATGTTTACAAGGATAACCTTTGGGTTGAAACGCGCGTAAAACATTACTATTGTGCGATATTCCGATGTTCTACAAACATTGGTCATCACAGGGAACATAATTGATCTTAAGATTCCGCACGAATCAGATATCGTTGAAAAGTTGAAGCCTTTGAGATCGCCGCCGGCTTCGGCTCATTTTCATAGTAATTGTATCAACTGCAGTTCCCATGACATGATCCACACCAGAACACATACAATACAAACATATAATAATTATGTATTTAACGTAAGAAATATACGCTGTGTAAGCCATACATAATCATTAGTATGTGGATGTGTGAAGAAGAAGTTGTGCATTTAATATAACACTTTATGGGAATCCTGGTTGTAGCCGTAGATCAATTGGTAGACGATTTCGTTAGGTGCATTCGCTTTCACAATCGGATATGACACTGGTTCGAACCCGACTCAAAAACATTGATTTGTTTTGTCACTTTTTTTGTTTAACCTTTTCACAAAATGATAATTATAAATCGATTCATAAAGCAATGATGTAGACTACTGTTTGTGTTTGATTTATTTGTTTTAGCAATTATTTATACGCCACGAAAATGGACATAATAAAAATGATGTATATTTCTAAATTTCATTTATGAAGACAAATCACAATTTGTTTCAACAGACAGTATCAATATTTTAAATGTAGAAATATATATCACCGTTGTTTATAATTATATTTTCATTTTCGTCGCGAATAAATAATTAGTACTGAAATAACAATTAAATACAAGCGATACGTCATTCGTTGTTTTAATAACATTCCTTATAATTTGTGTAAACTAACAACAACTTTTACCAACTAAACTAAGTTGACCGCGAATCCAGTACGGGATTTAGTGTTAAGTTAAATTTACAACTCCTCCTTTATACATCGGCATACTAGTAATATCAATGCATTACACAACATGTCTGTCTGAAGTTAAATATTTGTGATGTATGTGTCCTTGTGTGGATTATTTTATGTGGGTTGTAGTCGATACAAGTAATCAGAAAACGAGCTGAAGACGCTCAAAATGGGCTCCGCGAAAAATCTTGCTTCAAATTGTTTAACAACATTTGATTTGTGTCTCACCGTAAGATAACTACTTGCTTCCTGTAATGACTAGTGTTTATATTACATCGGCATATCGCACATTAATTTATTATGAAGCTCGTATCGACACAACATACTAGCCTTGCAAACATGCTCTGAATACCTAAAAAGGGTATATGTTGACGGGTTTAAAACCAAAGTTTTACTACAAATGTATTTGTATTTATTTATTTAATATTGTCAAATGTTACAAAGCCCTACATACTTCATCTTCGTGTATATATGGAACACGAAATTTAGTCAATGCCTTGTTTCTATTCCTTTTAGCTTTTTAGCTTTTAAATACATGCACTTTCCTCCAATCAACCTTTTCACTCGTTACATAGTACCTTCAAAGCTAATTTCCCTCACTCGTATTGACCAAACTGGCGTACAGTTAACATCCATGATCTTTATGTAATACAAATTGTTTTGAATGATATTTATGTGATTATTGAACAATTACATTTCAGTAGCCATCCAAATGCATACAACTTACTGTTTATCCAGTAATTATAATACGAAAAACATCAAATTAAACCGGCGCCACTAGGGTCGCCCCGTCTCTAAAGTGGGACAATATTATTCAATGGAAGAGACTAATGGGTGAAAGTTGTTACTGGTATTTAATACGTATTTTCTACAAAGCATCACAATGGTTGCAAACTAGTTGCGATTTATGAATGATTTATGATCAAATATTCAACATACCCGATCTGGAGACATGTCGTAGTGCATTCACATTGTATATCCATCGGCGTCCAGAAATAAACACCGTCGCACAGCCATTAGACCAAGTATCAACGACAGTGCCTGTACATCCACGGGTCTATAACAAAAAACAAACGCTTACCCATGAGCAACATCGCATTCATTTATCTGTTTTGTTTGTTCTACAGATTAAGTCGAGCTAAATGTATAATACAACAAGCACGACTTAGGATACATATATAAATATCAACGAAATGTAGAACATTGGTCAGATTAGGCAATTACAAATCTAACCGCTATTGATATGGCAACATTTGTGCCTATTGATAACACAAAATCATGTTTATACCTTTCGCATTTCATTATTCCAGCCTCCATGTGTCTCATCCTGCAGAGGCTTGAGCACCTTGATGGAGTCAGTCACCACCACGAAGTCGCCAAACTCAATTGGCATCTGAGACGTGTCAACGATGGTCAGCAATGTTGGATTGAAACAAAATCTGAAACATATACACATTACACAATTTATTTGAATCAATGCGTAGTTCCACAAGTAATTTAGGAACAAATATTACATAGTATGTATGTGTGATGTTAATGTGTGTACTAGCAGACATACATGTGTTTGGGAATATGTGGTAATCTGACGGACCCCTACTCTGCTTAAACCTCAGCATACAAATTAGGATTCCTTATATTTTACAAAAAGGATGTGCACATCATGCTTATCTGTGTACTTCGTAATACTGCATAATTAATCACGACCCTCGTTCGATTCTTCGTTTCGATTTTTACAGGAATCTGTGAATCTGAATTGTTTTGTAGTATTAAATATAATTTCATTTCACATATGTTAGCATACCCTTTTATTCGGTGTACCTGCTTTCAAACATTTGAGAAATTTGACGAACTTTTCGAGTAATCCGTTGTCTTTGATTTTTACTCCTGAATGTGTGGATTATATGTGTTTCACAATAATGACAAAATACTGGTGTTATTAATTTCAAATCAATCAACACGCGCAGGTTTATGTACCTAGTGTGGTCTACGATTACAATCGTACTCCAAGATAAACACGTTAAATTTAGGGAGTCACACGGATTCCTGTCAAAGGAGAGACACTGAGCTTGATCTTCGTGGATATTGGCGCATAAGAAACTTTATTATTATTATTACATATCAGACACCAAAACCGATATTCATAGGTAATCAAGAAGTAGATATAGTCAAGAGCTTCAACTATCTAGGTACATTCCTTGATGATAGTTTGTAATTCGGTGATCATGTTGATTATGTTTACAAGAGAGCCCAACAACGACTTTTCCTATGGAGAAAGCTGAAAAGGTTCGATGTTAGCCAGCACATTATTCAACTTTAAAACAGGGGTTTAATAGAGAGCGTTCTATCGTTTAACATAATTACATGGTAGGGCAATGTCAGTGGCAAGAATAAAATACAACTTGTTCGTGTTGTCAACACAGCTAGCAAAGTGATTGGTAACGAACAAAACCACGTGTCCAGTATATACAATGCAGCACCAAAAATGAAAGCCAGACAGATATTATACGATCCTACCCATCCTCTGAATGACGCTTTTCAGAAACTACCATCAGGGAGATGTCTAAAGGTTCCACTATCTAAAAAGAACCTACTCAAGAAACCGGTTATACGATCTGTCATTTAAATTTTGATGGCTAAATATGAATGTACTGTATACTTTATTATTCCATACACGTATTATACTGATCTATTTAATCTTATTTACTTACCGATTTTAATACATATTATAAAGGTTATCATATTTTGTCTTATCAAAGAACCTTTTAAGAAATATCACATGCTTATTTATTTATTATTTAGAGTACCTATATGAATATTCTTAATTTATTTACGTTACCCATTTCAAGCCTAATTAGTATTATTATCATTTTAATGTGTCTTATCAACCGTATGGATCACCAATCATATTACTGGCATTTTAATATGTAACTGAAGAAACAATTCCGTGTTTAGTGTGATGTTTTAAACGGAAAATAAAGTATTTTGAATATTTGATACCTAATGATTTCGTAGATGAAACACGATATATTGGACATAGGGACTCCCGTAAAAAAACTAAGCCTGACTACACTTCATATGAAGTGTTGTAGGAAATGTGGGGCATACACTTACTTCCGATAACCGCTGCATTCCACCAGCACATCACCGTTCTCCTTAATTTTGTCAACGACGCCGTTCAGCCCAAGAACCTAGTATGTGTCCGTCTTATATATATATATATATATATATATATATATATATATATATATATATATACACAGAGAGAGAGAGCTTGTAACAGTGCAGTCATATAATACATAATACACACACACACACACACACACACACACACATATATATATATATATATATATATATAATATTAAGAAGGCCCTGCGCGGGGCGGATACGTATTTTACAGTGTGGGTTAAGTTTGAATGTGTGCAGGGATATGACACAATAAGCAGGCGCGACGCGGCGGGGCGGGGCGGTGCGGGGCGGTGCCTGTACATATTGTGGGCCGGGCGTGCTGTGGGCTAGGATGTGACAACAAAATGTGTGCGGTAGGATGGGCGGCTGGCTCAGATTCCCAGCCTCATTCCCACTATGTTGACGCCAGACACATCACTTCCAACATGCACGACAAATATACGGCCACATAAATATGATGAGAGCCACGTATGCGTCTCGTCAAGTATACTGTTGGTATATGTGACGAGAAGATCTCCTCGACTAACGTAAGTGAATTAGACCACGCCGTTGTGAATACGAAAAATGTCCGGTTGGTGCTCTAAAACGAATCTCCGATGTATATGCAGATGCAGTTGGGTAGAGACGTGTCCTACAAGTAACTTAGATGCATGTGACAGGTTTAAGATAGGTCGACAGTTGGCATAGTCGGCGAAAGGAAGGCCATCACGTATAATACGAAGAGTGACGACCGGGTGCTTCAGGTAGGGGGGGGGGGAATGAAACACCCATAAGACAGATTGATCAATATCACGAGAATCGGCGCCATGACAGACGTATTCCCCTTCAGAATAACGGAGAGCAGTTGATCAACCTTGGACGACTCTATCATGTCAGTTGTGATTAATCTTGTTGTTATTACTTCGAGCGTAGCTGACCTAAATGGTAACAGCAGCGAAGGAACTAAACGTGGTTGTGCTTTGTCAACATAAGCTTATGGAACCGCGGATCAAGTCGATTTTGAAGGCGAAGTGGTAAGTAAAACGCTCAGCAACATCGTTTGGGCCACCGATGTCGGTGTGCAGATGGTTCAAACACTAAGGGACAAACACTTGGTTTGCAATGTGCACAGAGCTTGTAACAGTGCAGTCATATGCAGGTTTGATCAATTCATGTGGTAGACCAAACGTACAGAGTGTTGTTGAAGCCGATGTTGTCCAGCCTGTGATACAATATGACAAACTCACCCATGTCATACTTTGTTCCCAATCACCGTGACCTTTCTGTAGCTCCACCACTTTCTCCTCGTCTTGCTCGATAAAAACAATGTCACATCTGAAACATGTTCGATAACCACTCATTCTCATGATATTTTGTTGTAGCAATGAACCTTTACATATACAACCAGCATTATTATTGTCATTACTTTTGAAACTGCATTTATGCATTTAATTTTGTTACTGTTTTGTTTAAAATAAAACAAATGCCGCTCATTGTCGTGGTATTTTGTTGTACCAATGATCCTTTATTATCACATTCAGTATTATTATTATTACTATCTTAATTTATTACTATATTATTATTACTTTTTTATAATGCAAACATGTTTAGGGCGTATAACTATCTTGAAATAAAATTACATTTGTGCCATAAAAAATCATATTAAAGATAATTGTAATGCAAAATTTTTACTCAGATGTGATTTGGTTATACGTTGCAAAAAGTAGAATTGCGAAGTGATAATGTGACTTGACAAATAACTAGTATGAACGTATGACACGGTTACGTTAGAGATGAACTTGACAATAACACATATTCTTAAAATAAACTACCGCAGTATTGGGCGCATAATATAATTATTTACAAAAAACATTCAGTAAAATTATATTAAGATCTATAAAACACATAATGATTGCGTCTACTTAACCATGCTATTCCAGTACATTAAAAATACATAACGTCCAACTACAAAGTTGATTGATTGATGTATGGGATTAACAATGTTAAATTAATTGTGTTCACTGTGTGTAACACGTTGCATGGATAGAATACATAAAACAAAGAACTGCACTGTGGCCGAGTGACAGCATAATATAGAGTGTCGGAGTGCTTATTGGTGGGACTGTGGCTAAACTCGCTGTGCTAGCATGTACTGGGACAGCCACCGTGTCGAAACTTGGGCAATTTCGTTCCTCCTACGGTGCCTGCCTTTTCCAACCCGCATTGATAGTATACCCATTAACTATAGTGTAGGTAAATAGATAACAATATATTTTAATTAAATGTTGTGAGGGTAAATAGTATCAGCCGTTGGATGGCAGAATTTGTCGTGTAAATAACAAAGCGCTACATACTGAGGCTAGTACAAGTATTGCACCAAAACCATCCATACTCAGAAGAAGACATAGCCTATACGTCAATGTGGATGAGACCTTACCAAAAACCAAAGTACTACGACAAGGATGTTTAATCTCAATGCAAGTGTGGGAACGAACAACTCGCAAATGTTGGTAGCCGAAAGAGGCATCTACTTCATACAATGGACACCATGGGGCAAATCATGTTTTTGAATACTGTTTCAGACCAAGCGAGTGAAACGATGAAAAAGCCCAAACAGAATCAGGGTGAACGAAATGTATTACATCCTACATCCTGCCAAACATACCAGATATGGTGAAGAGACAGACCAATCATCCATCAACCAAGTCAACAATGAAAGAGACAACATAATGGCAATGAGAAACACCTCAATGGACAGAGGTGGGAAGAAAATTGATGAACACGAATTTACTATGTGTATACACCACAATAATAGGATCAAAGAAGATAGATTTCCAACTCGAACTGCAAAATCGTGTACATACACCATAGCAACAACACAACATCGGCGCTATGAACACAAACCATCACATATATGATCAATAAAGTATGACAAACTCAAACAAACCAATCAACAAGCAACTACATTCCAGATTATTGCCATCAACACGAGCTCTGATGAAGAAACGAGAAGAAATTGTTGAAAACGGCGACCTTGAAAATGAACAGAGTACCCGGAAATATGCAATACCATCAAAAAGTAAGCAACAGAGGACACCAGGAAGTCCACCTAGATCTACGAGAAATGAGTGTCACATCTAAGATCTTGGGTCTAAAGAACACAGGCCCTAGGTTTCGATATACACATTATACTTCTAGACAAGCAGGATAGAGAAATCCAGTATCAAGATAAGATCACAGAACGAATAATTGAATATTACACTAAGCTATAACAGAGTGAACATAATATCATAATTCACGCTTATTCCACAGACGTAACCAAGGGAACCATGGAAAGTGGAAGCAGCGCTAAGAGATATGCAGAATGGGACAGCATCAGACAACGACCCTAAATATCGAGACACTAAAAGCAGAAGAAGATACAACTTTGAAGACCGTACCTAAGATATATATTAAGCGCTTCAAAGAACGATGACTAGAACAATATCAAGAACTTCAAACCGGTATGTCCGTTATCAACCATCTACACATTAATCACAACATATTAACGAAAAGACTTGAGTTTACAGACAACGAAAACAAAACACGAGAACGAGCTGTACTCAAAAGCAGGACTCGACGCCAGAAGACATCCACTTCATAAGCCAACTGAAGTAGACATGCAATTAATATAATATCCTGCTCTGTGTAATATTGCCCAAGCTGTTTACGGCAACATTCGAGAGCATATTCCAAATATTACCAGAGGATAGTCGGATAACATATAAGTTATCTTGTACGCTAATACACCGCATACACTACAACAGAAGCTGCATGAGTTGGCTAATGAAAGGGAAAAGGTGTTGATGGAAGAGAAACATGAAATATATAGCAACGCCACGCAGATAGTGAACATTGAAAGATACATCTACCTGGGACAGCGATATAGTATCATTGACGAAAAGTAAGACAAGTAGATTCAAAGAAGAATCTCGAGCAGCTGGACAGCGCGACATCTTCAAGAGTAAATAGGTAACCTGCTTGATGAGCCAAGTCTACAATTCATGCATTTTTCCACTAAAACACATACGAGGCGGAAATACGGGCATTCATCAACCAGAAATAGAATAAGCTTGCAATTGCACACACAAGAAACCTACCATTTACCATCACATGCCGGGATAGGAAAAACAATAGGTGGGTAAAAGAGAAGACAAGTATCGTACATATGACTTTATGAATCAGAAGATGGGTGTGGACATGGGCTGGTTGCATCCGAAGAGTATCCACCTGGAAAGTTATGATGGGAAACAATCTAGAGGAAGACATGCGACACGATGAAGTAACATTTCAAACTAACGTTACTGGAAGCACATATGATAGATAAAGAAGTGCATACCTCTTGAATGATCCAGCGCACTCTTTCCCTTGGTCTTCTGGTTCTTCCTCTGGTTCTTCTTTAAGAAGGGCAGGATTGAAGCTCCACCTACACATTAAATGATGCATAGCATTAATATAATTAGCTAAAATGTAATATATAATTTATTATGCATATATATGTGTATATATATATATATATATATATAGATATATATATAATTTATTATGCATATATATATATATATATATATATATATTATAGCATATATATATGTGTATGCATATATATATATATATATATATATATATCTACTTGATTTATATATGCGAACATTTATATTTTGGGCATTATGCCAATATATATAATAGGTATATATATACATATATTTACACATATATATATATATATATATACACCTATTATATATATATATTGGCATAATGCCCAAATATAACTTTTCGCACATGTGCAATAACAAGTAATTTTTAGCAGAACTGACTGCAGATTAAATAAATAATAGAATAGCAAGTATGTCATTACTACAAAAATAAAACAAATGCCAGCAGTACACTTTTAAAATGATTTATTTATTATGTTGTAAAAAATTATAAGAAGTTACACAAAAAGGATTAATAGTTCTGTGTCAGGTTCGAACCGGTGTCCTTGCGATTGGAAAAGCGAACACGCCGAATGAATGCATGTGCCAATATATTAATGTATTACTCAACATTTCTTTCTTAAATTATATACATGCTATCTCTTTTGTAATGTGCAGTATATATGTACTGGTATGGATGATCTTCGTGGGCTGCAATTGGTACTATTAACTTAAGACGAACCGATGATGGCGGCGATCTCGAAGTTCATCCAGGCCTCCGCAGAACACAGGGCTTACATTTTTCAACTCAATTTGATTCTTATGAAATGGTAAGATAAATATTTGTTCGCAATGATGACTAGTATTTGAATTACATCGGAATATCGCACAGTAATTTATTCTGACGTTCGTTTCCACCCAGCAGTTATCCTTTGAAACATATGCTGAAGCTAAAGAAAGTGCCCACCAGTATGTTTCATATCTGATGTCACAATTGAACATGCAGAAAGTGCGGCAGAATTATGCGTAGTAGAAACAGTTCTGTGTCATAGCGCATATTGTGAAATTTCTAAATCACTGTATTTGTTTTAATTGGCTTTATCGACATGAAGGTATATAGGGATGCCTTATATTTCCTTTAAGTATCCATTCGATAATATGAAAATAATAACAATACACATACGCAACAGTTTACTTTATTAATATGGTACGGCCAAAAGGCAGATTGTATATGTTATTCATGTAACCACCAACATTGCGTAACATATTACTACGATGCGCAGCTAGGTTGTGGCCACCCTCACCATCAAACACATATTTAAGGGTCTACTTTGAATGATAGACAGTTATTACTAATTTGAATAATGCTTTACCGAAGTTCACATGTTTTGCTTAACGTTGGCAATGGATAAGCTATCTATCACTGTCATAATATATGAAACCATGACATTGTATTAGGATATGTAAAATATACTCACTCTTGGCCATCTGGAAACTTCACCACGACCCTGTTGAATTTTGTTCGCTTGACAACGCCAACTTTGCCTAGGTACTGTGTGTAAAGAAACGTGTATATAAGCTAAAAACTGTAATTACTGTTGCACGTATCATTAACCCAGACATTAAACAAATTGAAAAGCACTGATGCTGTGGACGATACTAGGTCATTCATCAAGACAACACCAACTGCAAAATAAAAGATTCATCAAGGAGATGGTAATACTGAGCATAAGTGTAATTTGGTTATGCTGTTCCGCAGTGCTATGTGTGTGACACGTCCAATGTTGTAGCTGGTAGTCGTGCTTGTCACCGCATGCTTTCAGCTTCCGCTGCTGGCTGTCTTCAGCGAAAAGATAAACCAAGTGTTTGGCAAGTCTTGTCTGTCAGTATAGTAGCCACTCCAATAAGAAGTGCCCCATTTCACTTACAAGAGGTAAATGACGGACACTGGTCACATTGATGCACCAGGCTTATTTGACTGGGGATCACCTTTGTTTGCGATACCTACGCGATTCATGTATTCCCTTTGAATATTCCGACGTCCCATGTAACCTACCTGTTCTTTGACTTATCAACCATGCTCTTGCTCCTGCGTATAGCAGATTGCTTCAAAAGATGGGTGTAAATCTCCGAACATCGAGTAATACAACAAGCATATTTGAGACTAGCTCCGTCAGATAATCTGATTTACACCATGTCCTGGTCAGACAACCGTCAACATGACTTCGTTGTTAACAACATCTAGTAATGCAAGGTAGACGGACTATGATAGTTTACCTTTCTGGGGAGAAAAGT
>JAODUO010000912.1:0-42500 GCA_025642075.2 Ridgeia piscesae | reverse complement strand
ATTAATTATAATAATGATTATATAGTTATATAAATACATCAATTCATCACATGCTGTATCACCTCCATGTATGCACAGTAATCGTATAATTGTATGGTTAACTTTTGCTACGTGAATTGGAGCGGTAAATGGAATTATATTTGAATGATTATATATGCAATTGGAATATCAATTGAACAACAATTGAAATGTAAGAAATTGAATTGGAATTGAATTGCAATGAATTGCAATGAATTGGAGTGTGAATTAGAATTGATTGAATTAGCCTAGGTCCTCTCCTTCAGATACCGACAGAATCGTGCCATGGGTTATTCGATCATTTGGTGAATGTGTTCTTCAAGCCTTTCTTGTCTGGAATTATCGATGTGAAGCACATCTCATGTATCTCCTGATCAATTCTTCATTGGCATTGTGTTCTCTTTATGAAATGCCCAATTTTAATCGAAGGCATCGCCAGTGGAACACGTCTATTTTGTGTTGGTATTACGACTCACATGTAGATACATAGTCCTGTCTGATGACATTTCTGAAACATTCAGGGTGTACTCCTTGGAACACTGCTGATGCCTTGCCTATGTATTGCGGAGCACACATGACAAATAATTCGGATATACGCTACAAAATTCACATGCACGGTAAGACCGCATTACACCCTAACAATAGTGTGCACCCTATAAAAGCCACAACTAAACAATAGCGTTGGTCCGAGTCAAGCAGCAGTCGTTACGCCACCACCTCTACGAGGAGTCGCGACGCCGGCCGTCGGAACAGCCTGCGATCATCGCAGGCGTCATTGTGCCTGCAAAAGTAAGTGCCGTGCACAATATTGACGCTGCGAGCAGGGTTTATTCTGTTTTTTTGTGTGAATTACAAACCTGCATGAAATATTCGTGTATGTTTTGTTGCGACAATTAGCCATGAGAAACATGCCGGTTTTCAAGCGTTAATTGTTTACGGCTGAATTATGCGCCAATTTCAAAAGAGAGCAGGATAGGAACTTGCCGGTTCTGTCATTTGGATTAGAATAATTACACTTGTAAATTAATGTTCATTTAGTTTTCCTAGGGTACAGATTGACTGCTGAAATTAATAGGCAGTTCTTGTGATTACATTTCGACGTTCATAGACCGCTATAACCATTTTGGGGCGTAGTCGCTTGCCGCATTCAACCAACGTTGTGCGACGCTGCCTGTTGCTATGCGACTGCATGTGAACGAACATCGCTTAATCCTTTCAATTCTTCGGGGTGTTTACATGGAACATAGTTGGCATGTAGCTGAATAATTGTCTAGGTTTTGTTTGTGCTCTTTTCTAAATTTGTAGTGTTTACATTCAATTATAATTCTAGCTACAATTCATTTTGGGTTAAGTTATTTTGAACAATACGACGTTGTCGTCACACTGAACTCACCAATTGTCACGTAGTATCACAGACGTACGTGGTTGTATTTGTTGCGTGATACTATTATTTTGAGATCGTAAATACCTGGATACTTTAATCTCTTCCCACCCAAAAGTGTTAGTAATTGTCATGTGCTATTACATTTCTGAAATAGCTCAGTTACATCGTTCAGTTTGCTTTTGAGTTGTTATATTAAAAGTACTCGTTTGTGTTATTATATTACACAATAATGAAGTACAGCAATGAGGCACAACTGTTACGGGAGCAACTGGCGAAGATGGAAATTCAAAATCTGGAGAGAGATTACAGAATTCTAGAGATAGATTACAAAATTCAACGGGAAAGCTCAGGCCGGGGCATGGTTGATTTCGTGAATACATGCAGCTGAGGGAATGCAAAAGGAGAGAGATGTAAGACAAACGGAGAGAGATCACTGAAGAAACGACCAGGAGAGATTTTGAAGAAAACAGGTGGTGAAGGAAGACAGGGATCGTATGAGAGTTAAAATATGGCGTATAAGAACCTTACAAAACCAAGCAGTCATCCTTTCGATGACAAACACCTTCTTGAGGCACATCCCTCATGTTTGTTCGGAGCACGCATGAAGGAGGCAGCTAGCGACACACTGATTCACAGATACACTCCAGTCGGAGTGAAACATGAACCAGTGATAGAGCTAGACACCACTGCATGGGAAGTTAGAAGTAGCCCTCCTGGGCTCAGGTTACCTACGAAACCAAACAGCCACGATGCAAATACGAAGGATGGTAAATATAATTCCGATCACTCGGGTTAGCTGGGAGACGGTACCCGCACTAGCGACACACTGGTTCACAGGTACACTCCTGTCGGAGTGAAGCGTGAACCAGTGGGAAGACTACACCGTCACTCGTCAACAGAAGATAACGCCATGTCATTTTCAAAGCCTGACACAGTTCTCAATGTCGCTTATCTGAACAGGCCAAGTGTTGATCCAGCAGCAAACAGAACAAAGGCAGTTGCTGTGGTAGCAAATACTGAGGCAACGAAGTCACAACATCGAAGTTTGCCAAACGTTGATCAGACAGATAGCACTAGTGGTGACGTGCCCCAGAGACCGACGACGTAAGAGGAGTCGGCAATGTACCATGAAGTACATCCTAAGTGTCTGGTGTCAGCACGAGCCCCAGTTCATGATGCTGCAGACGGCATAGTGGCGCCACCTGGTCAGACAGAGGTTGAGACGTTGCGGTTTAGTGCGCCTCTGGGTACACGAGATGGCGGTCCTGAGCCATTAGATAGCACCTTCGTGCGACGACAGAACATGGTCGACCATGTGACACACCACGAAATGGAGCAGGAGAAACGCCGGCCACATCTAGAGCTACAGGAGTAAATCTGGAAGCAGCTGAAAGAGAAGGAACAGGCGCGGACGGAACAGGAAGAGCACCAGGGCTCGGAGCCATTTCAACAGCGAAGTCGGTGATGATCCAAATGAACACAGCACCGAGACACATCGCGAGAATTCGAAGGTAGAAAAAAAGTGCTAAATATGAACGGCGAAGACGTCAAGGTCACAAATCATGCAAGACTAGTCATCATGGTCAACACAATCGAAACAGGTACCGCCACAAACGCCCTAGTCAGGAGCGAAGACGTGACACTTGTGACAGTGACTCGCATCATGATGACCGCGACACTGATAAATATCGCGACCGACGATCATCTCTAGACGGGAGGAAGCCATGTTATGAACCGCAACAATGCAGACGTCACTCACCAAGTGTCGTCAGAGATCGCTATCGAGGCAGAGATCGTCGTCGACGATCGCGGTCACACACAGTTACCATGTTGGTAAATCACGGAATCGGTCGCGACGTGCCGCCAATGCTGTTCGTGACCGTCATCGGAGTCACGAACCACCAACACGCAACATAGCACCTGATAACGCAAGTCCCAGCAGTATGACGCCGAAGAAAGGAGTTGGTGTGTGTAACCTGCCAACTGGGGTGGACAGTATTCTACTGCCACAAACGACTAGCATCAGCACTAACTATGTTGCATCACCAAACACTGTCAGGACATCAGTGACGGCAACTGACAGTAGCATTACAGTTGACATTGACAATGACTTGGACATTGAGTGTCGAGACGGAAGACGCTGACAACGATACTCGCGCGCCACGAGAACAAACTAGTGTCCACGTTGATGAAATAAAATAGCAGGAAACAGAACCAGTGAATTTGGGGATATCGAAAAAGAAAACGATCGATGACACAGACACTCAGACAAGTCTTGTGACAACTGCTTCGTCAGAGCATAGTGTCACGGACGTGTCAAGTAGTGATTCGGTTCCAGAAAAAAGCGCTGCTGACACAATGTCGGTTCCACCAACAAAACAAACTGTGACGATCGTCAGTGACAGTCACAAGATGGTTGATGTCCAGTGTTCCTATCTAACCTGGATCATTCGTCATTATATGTCCAAACATACTGAGCACAGACAAGCTGCGACACAGTGAGATGGCGCAACAACACAACGGAGTGACGTTTCCATGGCATCCACCATAGTGATGAGGGCAACAACAGAGGAATCGTCTCGAATTCGGACGACATTTGAGCCGTATACATGACATATGGTTATAACGCAGTCTATGTACGTAGCGCCACAAAGTATCCTTATCTGCACCGGCAGCGAGTTTGACAGTGAGACACACACGCATGCCTCTCACATACCAACTTCTCAATCGTAGTGCTACCACGATTGAGTACCGCGAGCCTGGGAACCCCCAACAGGACGAGATAAAACCTAGTTCCTATGCTTCCATGCATGTCTCTTGTACACTCTGTAGTGACATCGCTTTGAACAACACTGAATTAGGTAGCCTGGGACACTTGCCGGTGTTCGGGGTTTAGGATGCATATATTGTGTGTGCATAAAAACTGTGTATATAATTTTTGCTATGGAGTGCGACTTTAGTTTTAGTGGTGGTGGGGTAGAATTAGTTGTAACTTTGTTAATAAGTATACTATTGAAATGTCATACATATTTTGCGGTGTCTGGGTTTACTTTAATACGAGAATATATCAATAGAGACCTATTAACTGACAAATGGAATATATTTTTGTATTATAACTATTTGGTAGATATAACATTATTAGGTACATGATGAGTATCTTTCCGTTCCTTTTATGAATGGGGGGAATAGTAATAATGATATACTCTATATATATTTATATATCCAGCAGATGTTTGGGTTTACATGAATGGTGAATAATAATGAGATATTATATAATATTTATGTATTCAGCAGGTGTTTGGGTTTACATAAATGGTTAATTTAAATAAAAAGCAGGTTAGATGCACCTTTGCCGTACACAATGTAATGTGACAAGTAAACTGAGACACCTGCCGGTGTTCGGTTCAAAGTTGTATATCATTTTGGATATTATTCAGTATTGGAAATGGAATATCTAAAATTCAGTAATTAATGTTGTTATAACATGTTGAAAGACCACTGGGGTGGCTGGGTATAAATTGTTGTAATAATACCAACACAAATGAAAACAATAAATGTATTACATTGGTGATTGGGATTATATGTAAGTTGCTTATTTAGTCTTAGCTGTAGGATTATGCGAGTGGTTTAGTAAACCTGAATAGGGTATATATATATATATATATATATATATATATATATATATATATATATATATATTCGGGTTTTGATTAATGAATCCAATGTGTATACCAATTCTAGTGTAATTTTCCATAACTAACGATTCGTTGATCATGGCATCTATGTTCCTAGTAATACATCCCATTCTTTTTATGATTGGGGGAATGTATTGCGGAGCACACATGCAAAATAGTCCGGATATACGCTACACAACACACGTGCACAGTAAGACCGCATTACACCCTAACAATAGTGCGCACCCTATAAAAGCCACAACTTAACAATAGCGTTGGTCCGAGTCAAGCAGCCGTCGTTACGCCACCACCTCGGAGTCGCGACGCCTGCGATCATGGCAGGCGTCATTCTGCCTGCAAAAGTAAGTGCCGCGCACAATACCTGTCCTCATTCGTCCATGTACTTCCTTTGATATCGATGTAACACTTGTAAGTCCTAGTGACCAATCACAAATTGGAGGTCAGGTCTATTACCAACTGACACTGTGTTGTCTTCTCAAAGCCGATCCGTAATTCCACCATTGCTCCATTGTTATATCGGTCATATGTTGCAGGTTCTCCAACGTGTGTTTGAGCAGTGCAAAGTCATATGTCAACCTATTAAGTACCCGTTTAATGAAAACGTTCGGACCTTTCATCGTCTTTGTCACGATGCCATAAATGACAGCAGCAAAGGTGAAAAGAGGACAGATTGTATCATTGCTGGTCATATGTCTTTATATTGATCACATCTGTCTAAACATCGTTGATCTTGATTCAGCAATTACTTTGTTCAGTGAAGCAATTTGTAAATGTCTATTAGTTTGTTTGGTCTTTAGGATTTGCCATAACGACTGTTTGTAGACACTTCGTAAAGTCAATACAGTTGACTAAAAGACACATCTAGGATTATCTGCTTTTCTCAAGGACGTTTCGCAATGTGCACGACCTTCTTCGAAAAACCAGCCTGTGCTTCCCGGCGTTTTGATCAACTGCTGTCTTCCGTCTGCTGAGCACCACGTTGCAAAAACACCTCTCATGGTACGGACATCGACATTATTCCTCGCCAGCTATCCCAATTTATTTGGTAATATCACAATCATTCCTCCTTTCTTCCTCCTCGTGACACATGATGACACTGAACAGGTGTGATAACTAGTCTAAGACCCCGTCCTTGACACGTTTCCACAATTCGGCTGACACTTCATCGACACCCGCTACGTTGTAGTTCATGAGGCTTAGGGTGGCTAAAAATAGCATACGGGCTAAAAAGAGGAGATTCGGTAAGAAAACACCTGTGTTAAAATGTCAGAGAAAAGCATCCAGGTTTTGTAAGCACGTAACATTGTGATACATTTAAGAACTTGTCCATTTGACATGTGTTCATTAGCGAACCTAGAAATGTTCTATTGTATGAACGTTTTGGTTGATTTGGATTCACCGGGGCCTAGAACAAATTCAGTTTGACTGCCCAAACGGCAACTTTGAGCAACTCTGGTAATTTGCATAAATCCAAGATGGCCACTGATCATATCTTAACAAATTACTTCAGAACAATTTGTCTTAGAAGTGTGTGTAATACTACCATTAGGGGTATTTGGGTATATATAATCCATTTATGTTGATACCTTTTCAGGTCAAGGTCAAAATTTTAAAGGTCAGATAAAAGTCAAAGTTGGCGTCTCGGTGGAAAATAAATCGAAATGTCTCTGAAATAATGTTAGTTTATTCATGAACATAAATTAAGAATCTTACAATATTTGACATATGTGTTAATGAGGAAAAGAGTAATCAGTCATAATTTAAGTTATATGAAACACATAGTCACACATGTTACACATAATGTATTTTGCAAGTATCGTTAATAACATTGGCATTCATATGTTTCTCTCTGAGAGAAATTCTTACATTAAGTAACACAAAAACACACACACACACACACACACACACACACACACACACACACACACACACACACACACACACACACTATTTTGTCATGAACAATTGTGCGAAATATTGAATGACTATCTAGTTATGTATAAAGTAAAATATCATTTCGTACAAGTGTCCTTTTTATTTTCCACTGAGAGGTCAATGTTGACCTTCAACTGACTTTCACAGCATATGATATTGACCTTGTATTTAAATCAGATATCCTCATCATCTGATCGTCCCGACAAATCGTATTTCCTTACCTGAATATCAGCCAGAATTCACAAATATCATTACATCATTGCGAACAGCGTTCTTGCGACACTCTTTTGTTTATCACTAATCATACGTTCTGACAAGGAGTCATTATGAAGGACCATGATCTGAGCTAGCTGAACTTTATTCAATGAGATTGCACATTCAGAGATAAGAGCAAACGATGTCGTGTCGTGATATGCCCGAAAGAAGCGCATTTACTTGTAGTTGAATATGACGCAATCTGGTGGAATCATGATAACAGTTGATAAAGTAATTCCAGGAAAACGAAACAACTATTAGTTTAGGGGTGGTTCTAACCTATTGGTCACGACTGAATGCAAGATGACTCATATATCTGACAAATATATTTGAATAACAAATATGCAGTGTAACCTGTGAAATGAAATCATAGAAATTCAGTTTAAGATTATATTTTGTAAATTTCCTGTAAAACATGATATTTGTCTTTGTCCATATGAACTAATATATATATATATATATATATATATATATATATATATATATATATATAGTTTCAGTAAAACTATATATATATATATATATATATTTATAGTTTAGTCAACGGACAAAGACAAATATCATGTTTTACAGGAAATTTACAAAATATAATCTTAAACTGAATTTCTATGATTTCATTTCACAGGTTACACTGCATATTTGTTATTCAAATATATTTGTCAGATATATGAGTCATCTTGCATATATATATATATATATATATATATATATATATATATATATATATATATATATATATATATATATATATATAATTTATTATATATATATATATATATATATATTATATATATAATATATGTGTTTATTATTAAGCATATTGGAAAGTACATGTGTCAATAGCACAAAAGAATAAAACCGAACCTCTTGCATTTCCTCCGTCCATCCTCCGTGACGGTCATCCTGTAGGGCTCTGACCTTTGAGTAAGATTTGATCACCCACACAAAGTCACCAATTTTGATTGCCATCTTCGACGTGTCCACAACTTTCAAGAGCTTGGGGTGGAAGCAAAACCTAAAACAATTAACCAAATGCATTAGTCTACTACCATAGTGATAACATGAACACGAGCCACAATAACGCATGCTCCCACCGGCCCAAATCAGTTACACTGCAAGTACAATTATTTGAAATACAACAGAAAATAAAGTGAATTGATAACAAATATCTAACAAGGTACACTGCATCCGTAACATATTAGCGTTGTGTGGTGTTGTGTGACACAACACCACACAACTTGTGTCCAACTTCCACAGTGTAAGGGTCTTAAACTTAGGTACATTTTAACAGACAGTCTACTTTTACTCTCCTTTTTGATTTATCTTAGAATTGTTTATGTTAAGTGTACTTTAATGTATATGCTTTAAGTGTATTACATACCATTTTTCCAACGATTATTTCAATAATTTCAATAACAATTTTACCATTATATGATCAATCGACATTGTGTGGAATATTTTATTGTGTACTACTATAATAAACATATTTTATTTAAGGCTCTTTTTCACTCTTGAGCATGGAGTAAGCATGAAACATATGCAGAATAAACAACAAACTACCCGCAACATTACCACACAACACACACTGTCTGATGATACACTAATTTCACATTGTCCGAGCATAATATATATATATATATTACATTACTAATGAAGCATTATAATTTATCTATATGATAGTTTGCATATAAACACAGACTGCCGTGCATTATACCCACAAATAAAGGCAAACGAATACCCGCACACCACAAAATAGAGTATAAAGCTTGGCGTTGGGACTCACCTGAAATTGTTGATGCACTTCACATGAACGTCACCGTCACTGTCAACTTTAAATACATACCCTCTCGTGCCCAGAACCTGAAACATAAGTTGGTGTTGACAAAACGTGTGCCATATACAATCTGATTTGATTTTGGAAAGCAATTAACTGGGTGGGAGAAGCGATTGTGGAAAGTGGCCATGTGGCAGAACGGTTGTCCAATATTCAATATTTAGAAGAGGAAGTGGCACACATGCTTGCAGAAACTAATCCTTGCTGTACAGTTTGAGAATAAATGATGAATGTAAACAACACATATATGGTGTTGTTTTTGGGGTGTGCCCACAAAAAACGATGGGGGGTGTTTTATGTTTTAAAAAGAGTATTCACAAAATGCCAAAACAAATGTGTTTACTGTCTCATTATTATATTACAGAAGACAAATGTGAAGTACAAAATTGAAGAAATAGGCAAAATGTGCCAATTTTCAGCCCAAAGAACTTAAAAATATATATGGACGAAATGTCTGGCATGGTTTTGGTGATTGTGGTTACAAGTGGTTTGTTTGAGTTAATACCTGTAGGTGCATAACAATAATTTTTTTTTTAGCAAATTCCTGTCCATTGACTAGCTAAGATGTAACACATTTTGTAATTGGGCTGAGCCGCTCATTGTACATGACATGATTTTATGCTTAAATAAAAACAACATATTTACCTGCATTATATATCATTATCAAATTTTCTAGCAAGAGTATAATTTCATGAGAGAAGTCGCCCTCTGTCACTCTGTGACGCGCAATTTGTCAAAGTAATATGTGTTATGTTTGTATCCTACACTTGACTTAACCAAATAGGTCAATTTGACCATTCGCTATCCTCCTGGACGACACACCTCGCCACACCCACACCCACACCCACACCACACACACACACACACACACACACACACACACACACACACACACACAGGAACCATGACATATAAATAAAGAAGAACTGATAAAACAGCTTTCAATGATAATATTAATTGACTCATTTTGGGGACAAACAACAATAGTGGCAACATTTAATATTACATTTTTAATATAGAAAATATACTTCTGATACATTCTTCATCAAAGTTATAGAAGGTAGAAGTGCTGACGTGATTGTGTCTTTTATATAAAATATGCAGATACATTAATATTATTAAACTGATAGATTGGTAATTGTAAAAATGTGTGTAGGATATACAGATGACGTGTGTGTGTGTGTGTGTGTGTGTGATGTGTGTGTGTGTGTGTGTGTGTGCGTGCGTGCGTGCGTGCGTGCGTGCGTGCGTGTGTGTGTGTCTGAGTATGTGCATGCCTGTGTGTGTGTTTATGTGTCTGAGTATGTGCGGGCTAGTGTTTGTCTGTTTGTTTGCTTGTATATGTTAATAGACTCACCGAAACCATATGTGGTGCCCATCCACCATGACCTTTTTCAAGTCTCTTGACTCGGTCCTTGTCACTCTCAATAGAGACAATATCATGTCTGGAAAATGGTAAGAACAACCATTCTGTTATTTCTGTTCGTAGGATGAAAGTAAATAAATTGTTATTATATTTGTGAATGCATTCAAATCATCTGTATTTATATTCATTATATTGACGTGTGCTATGAAATATGTAATCTTTCAAAACAACCATGGCATATCATAGCAGAAATACTTTTATTGTAAAGGTTATTAGTTTAGTAGTCAACAATTAGATGTTAAGTCTAAATAAATGTAATTACAATATTTTTTGGTAATTTACATTTTCACAATAGCACAAACGTTGCAGCATACTGGAACGGAACCTACATCTTGAATGGTTGGTCTTTGTCATCTTCCTCCTCGCATCTCTCCAGTAATGCTTTATTGATATGCCACCTGTAATCCAGTACAAACTTATTCAATTGACAAATTACTTACTCTTTCATCTAAATAACATATCCTTTAAACTATAATTTCACGGCAATAACAGCCATTATTATTCTTGACACCCAACTGTTGTTCAATATAGAGGAATGTCAATTAATGATATTTTAATAACTTATAATAAAAAATGAAGCATTTCAGAATGTGAACATTTAGTAGCTAGCGTTAGAGCATATGTAACAGAAAAGTGACATTTCATATGATATGTTTGTATGACGTTATCCATTAAGCCAACACAAGTTTTCAGAGTTGCCCTTTCTTACAGTACTCACTGAAAATGCATGTGTCATATCGATATGCATTTACTAAATGGTTATCATATTCAGAACATAATTAATATTGCAACATCATTTTTTGATAATAGGATAATAAGAACCATTTAAAATCCTCTTTGCTGTAGCATAGTTCTCAATTACATAAAACGTTCTAGCAGCACATATTACACAAGAGCATGCGCTCAGATACACTCACACACAATTGCTGATTTATTATATTGTACATCAGAGTAAAGTCACCACAACTACAATGTTTATATCGTTTATTGTGTTCTCGTGTGTACGTTATTGCACAATACATTGGAATTACCCAGACACTTAATAAAGTCACTTACGTGTTACCATTTGGGAATGTCACTTCGACAATGTTACGTTGTTCGCTTTTCACGACACCGGTTTTGCCTAGATACTACAAACAGAGTAAAACATATAATACTAGGACAGGTAAAGTATTATGTAACACATTATTATAATTATCTAAACACAACGCATAGGTTTGCACGAAAATGTGCGGTGGTTCAACAGGTACACGCAGGAACCATTAAACACAAATATCAATTGACAGATCATGCTTGGCCCAAAACATTGGCAAAATGTTGACCCAGCCTTTTTTGGGTTATGAATGAAAATATGTAATTAACTTACATGCAACATAATGAATGTAATTTCATTGCTTGATGTGTTAAATTATATAAGATCAGATCAGCTTTATTGCCATGTGATTGTATTGCAACAAAACATTGGAATGGGTTGTAATGTTGGGTCATCGTACAAGTATGTTCACGTGACAATACACTCACAGGCACCAATCGAATATAATAAAATTATGTTATGACTGCTTCTTGTTGAAATTACATATTTACAACTACAGGTGCAACATTGAACATAAGCATAAAACAAGTCGCGTTATTTACGTTTTTCAAGTCATCGTGCCAGCCTATTAACTCCTCTTGTAGTTTAAAGGCAACAGACTCATTCGACTCAACCCGAACTGTTTCCCCTTCACAGGGAATCCAAGTCAGGTGTTCTTGAGAAGTAGATGGTTGTGTTGACGATGAGATATCAGTGGATTCATGATACAATTCTTCCTCCTTTAATGAGAGACAACAAATACTGTGGTATAGACATCGATATATCAGTAACTCTTATTAGACTTAGCACATACACCTATTATGCTATTTTATATCAAAACATTTAACATACACCTTTATATATGATATGAAGTGTGGTTAAAGTAAGAGTACAACTACATTAGAACAACAAGGAACGGCGAACCATACATTTTTAGTACATATTTGAGCAGCATTGCTTGCAGAATATAAACAGTTCACAATAACAAAGCATGACATATGGAACATTCGTAGATATAATCGAAGTTAAAACTGGTAACATGTCATAAATGTTTCACAGAATCTGACGACTTTTTAGAGTATTATTATGACATTTATAGAACGTTTCTGACATTTACTAAACACAAACCCGTATGATAGTCATAGAGTTTATCCATAAAACACTACAATTGTTACATTGTTCACATGCACTAAATTTGAACTAGCATTATATATGACCCTGACTATGTGTTTGATAATTCATTTCGTGTTGTTAAAATGTAAGCGTGTGTCAGTTTCGATAACACGTATTTGGACAGAAAACATGGTAGAATACATTTAAGTTACACTGTACTACATCATTTCAATTTACAATAGATATGGACAGATTACAATTGAACTGTTCATTCATTTCATAGTTGTACGCATTTATTACAATTGTTACTAAGGGTGTTAACCAACATGGCCATAACTTGTTATTATGACAATGCTTAGTTATTTGTATTACGTTCGAACTACGGCTAATGAATTCCACCTCGCATATTAAATCACACCTACAATTTCAACTACATTAAGTATACAATATACTGCAGACATATATAACCATAACTGATAACACAATGTTGTTACCATGTCTGCATCGCATGCCCTACTTGGTGATTCATCTGCTGGAGTGATGTTCGAGCCTGGACTCCCTGAGGAACACAGATAATCAGCTTGGTTAGTTTCTTTACTATATTAATATATAATGTTAGCATTTTATAGACATGTACGCATACAAACATGCACACAAACATACATATGACACTTCAGAAATAACAAAGCAGGAGATTGTTGCAAAGGATTGAGGGCATGCAGGGAGTCAAAATATGTTGTATTAAGCAAACAGTGGAGTAACCTATTACTTAGCATGTGTATATTTGCGTAAATTCCTATACTCACCTACTGAAAAAAACATGGCATTTACTAAGTCAGTCATCTTAACGTTAAGGATGTTCTTATATATATATATATATATATATATATATATATATATATATATATATATCTGCGTGGTGAAACTGGACGCAGATGTTGTAGAAAGAAGATATGTAAGGCGTTAAAAATGTATTAAGTTAATGTTCTTGCACAACATTAACAGCATTCACATCTCAAAATATAATTACAATGATAAAAATATGGGAGATAACTACATCATACTATATTAAAATAACTGACATAATATCATTAGCTAAGAGTAATGTTATTGTATTTTCCTTCAAAGTTTGTCATAGGCATTTATTAGTTGTGATCCTTGGTTAGTTTACATCAAGTTCCTCTGTCACATACACAAATTCACGTGACAGAGGAACTTGATGTAAATGCCGTTAGCTTACTTGTTCTGTAAGGTCACATAGTACGCCTTTTCTTTCACTGGCATACAAATCTGATATATTGCTTTTCCAATGCATGAAAACTAAAATGTGGCAGATTCTATTAACATCCGTTTATAAAAACCAACATACATGATCTGGAGACATGTCGCAGTGCATTCACGTTGAATATCCATCGGCGTCCAGAAACAAACACCCTCGCACATCCATTTGACAAAGTACCAACAACAGTGCCTGCAGATCCCATGGTCTACAAATAACCAAACGCTTACTCTTAAACAATATTGGTATTAATTTATCTATAGAACCCGCACATTAACTAACACAATATAAACGAGGTTATATGAAAAACAATTTAGCAATATCTAACAATATGATATGTAGCATATGTCAAATATGGAATTACCAACTGACCGAGTTAAGAGGTATACATTTTACATTTGACGACATACTAGTACTGGAATGTCAATGACTGTGTAAATATGGACAACACAATACATATGTATACCTTTCGCATTCCCGCATCCCATCCTCCATGTTTGTCATCCTGCAAAGACTTGAGCTTCCTAATGGAATCAGTCACCACGACGTTGTCTCCAACTTCAATTGGCGTCTGAGATGTGTCAACGACCTTCAGCAATTCTGGATTGAACCAAAATCTGAAACAAATACACAATAATCAATAATATATTATTTATTTTAAACCAATGTGTAGCTTCAAAAAGCGACTGACGAACAAAGGCACCACTACAATACTCCATAAACACATATAGTGTAACATAGATGTATCGTGTGATGTTAATGTATGTGCTTGTCTTCAGGTGAACAGCTGTAGTAAATGTAGTAACGTACCAGCTACAGCATCGGACATACAATTAAGAGAATCAGTATTTTAATAATACTGGTGCCATTTCGAAGTTTGATAAATATGTTCACTCGACATTACTTGAGTCACTCATTTGTAGAAATGGGAATTTGATAGCACCGACATATGTGAACGGTAAACAGGCACGTGAGGTGATGAAGAGTAGAGCTTCCAAGGACTTGAAACCACGCTTATATAATACTAGTATTTGTCCTTAGTTCATATACATATTAGCATAAACTCAATGGCTTATTCTCACTTACTTTCTGTCACCGCTGCATTCCACTAACACATCACCATTCTCCTTAACTTTGCCAATGACGCCGTTCCGTCCGAGAACCTGGGATATAAGTCCATGTCTTATGTAAACATAATTACATATTCTTCATTGTAGGAGTTATGATATGTATTTGAATAATCAAGCTCGAATGAGCAGGTTTTAACACTTAAGTGCATGCATGTAGGTTTGTGTTTGTGTGTGTCGTGTGTGTCTGGATTTGCATATATATTTAACAAGATTGCCACCTAGAAAATCAATTCTAGATGGCAGGTGGACAAGGCAGCCCTTTGGCTTATCCAGAGTCCAACCTATCTATATATCCTGCACTTCTGAGGTATAAGTCAATTTTATTTTATTTTTATTTCATATTAGCATTACTAGCACGTACACAATCAGCTGATAATCTGTTCCATTCACTTACTGTTCATTGTGAAACAATTAATGTTTTAATATGTAGTTTACACTGCTTCTTTGCTAATGTAACGCTGTCCTCTAATATTTCTGTCAATATTTTCATACCCATTCACTATTGTAACCACTTCTATCTGATCTCTTTTCAATCTACTGGTTTCTAGTGTTGCTAAAACACATTCTTTCACACACATTTCATAACTAATATTCCTGAGATTTGATGTTATTTTGGTTGCTCTCCTTTGTACTCTTTCTAGCATGTCAATATCCTTCTTGCGATATGGCCGCCATGTTTGTATACAATATTCTAAATGAGGGCTAACTATTGTTTTGTAAAACGGTATTATTAGTTAGTTCTCCTTGTACATTACATTTCGCATAATTAATCCAATAATTTGGTTTCCCTTCGCTGCTGCAATTACATACTGCTCTGATACCTTCATATCAGCACTAATAGTTAATCAAAAGTCCTTTTCCTTTACGGTAGTATTACATTTTAATACATTACCACCCATTGTATATTGTGCGTCTTCATTCCCATGTCCCATGTGGAGGCACATACATTTACCAAAATTAAGCAGCATTTGCCACTTCTCAAAACATAATTGCTGTCTATCTGCATCACTTTTAATTTTTCTAAACACTTTTGTATCGTCCACAACCTACAGCACCTTGCATTATAGGGTCAGTATTGGGACCTACTTTATTCCTAATATATATATATATATATATATATATATATATATATATATATATATATATAAGGAATACAATAGGTCCCAATAATGACCCTATGGTGCTCCACTCAAAACCGATTTCCAGTTTGAAACCTCCCCGTCAACTACTACTGTTTGTCTCCCATCAATAAGACATTTTCTATCGAGTTAATCACACCATTTCCTTAGCCAGTGTTTTCATGAAGTCTTTGATGTGACACTTTGTCGAAGTTCTTACAAATTTAAGTAGATTATATCAACTGGTGATCCCTCATCTACCCACTTGGTGTTATCTTCCAAAAAACAACACGTTTGTTAAGCATGACCTTGCTTTTAGAAGGCCGTGATGATATGGGTTTACCAAGTTATGTTTAACAGGTGATCGATTATCCATCATATTACTTCTTTTTAGCTACCATTTGTGGGTTTACCATTAGTTGTCCTAAATAGTCTGACTCTCTTCCCTCGAACATAGTATCTGGTACTGGTAATGAACGAATATCTTCATTGGTAAACACCAAACTAAGGTACTCATTTAGGTTTTCTGCCATTAAGAATCCATCTGTTATTATGTTTCCACTACTACCTTCTAAAGGACTGACCTTATTCTGAACTTTCTGTATACTTCGAACATACACATACAAACTCTTGCTGTCATATATTAAAAGCTAATTTGTCTTCATAGCTTATCTTTGAATTTATAATTTCAGCTGTAGCTTGGATATGTGCTTGTTTATTAATGGAATAGTACATGCATACCTACTTACCTACATTCATATATGCCTACATACATACGTATCTACATACACACATATGATACCTATGATAACTACTGGGGCACCGGACACGTCGGACACGGCAGGAACATGTACGGGAAACTACTGATGCAATTTCGCGACTATGCCCATGGCGAAGGACGACTTGGCTACCCTCCCGGGAAAAACGTTACGACCCTGTCAACACAGCCGTCTACGAGAGACATACCTGACGAGAACAACCTAGATATGGACGGTGAGTACTCAGGGGGTGAAATAGAGATAACACCCTCGCCAAGCAGTGCTACGCCTATGTCAACAAAGCCACCACGTAAACAGCCAAGGAAGAGGGTAATTATCTGCTCGTCGTCTTCACTGCCAACTAGACCAAGCTCATGTATGTCAACAACCCCTCTCATATCGGCATGCACGCCCACGTATTTCACGCAACCACCGCTCTACTCAACCGTCCTATCTAGTCCAACAACATCAACTCTCTCCGTGTCCGCCGACAACACACCAGCGACCAGGGCTGCACGTACCTCGACTAGAGTTCGTAAGCGACAGACTGTATCTTTATCACCGGGATCCCTACCTTTATCATCAACTACTATCACCACTCCATCTTCAGCTGCTACAACAACCACACCTTGCCGTGATCAGATTACACGTGAACTTTCCAGCGTCTCTGTAACATCTTCTCCATATTTTTCTCCCAACGCCTTCCCGCCATTAAGGGGACAGTTGTGTTCCCCGGAGATCACATCTCTCTCCCAATCTCGTTCTTCCCAACCTGTCTCTAGACCACGGTTGGACCGCACCATAATTCACAGACTAACGCCTACGCCTAATACAGCACGTCGATTCTCCACTGTACCCTCCGTGCTTAAAGGCACAAATTGCAAGAAATCCGGCTGGAGATTACCAAAAATCTGTGGTCATTCTGGGTGACTCAAATGTTTCCAAGATTACAGAATCGACGGAACGAGACATCCAATTGGAGAGCTACCCCGGAGCTAAGATAAGGAACCTCGAAAAGATGATGATACACCCCGCAGAGACCGACGGCACACATCCGGAAATCGTGATTTTATCGGTGGGAATCAACGACAGAGCGAACAAGCCAGGGGTGACTACCATCCCTAATTTGCGAAGGATGGCGGTACGAGCAGGCAAGTGCTTTCCTAACTCCGTTATCGCCATACCAGAAATAAACTGTTCGGATAGATTACCTGTGGTAAAACAAGATCACATTATGAGTACTTCGAAAAGCCTACTAGACATCAGGGGCATTGTGGTAATACCTAAATTAGAGGAGTCGTCGTTCGAGACAAACATATCGGACAATATCCATTGGACGCCGGAAACGGCAAATAAAATGCTAACACATTGGCTTGACCATTTAAACTAAGTGACCTAGAGGGCGAATACTTAGAACCACCTGACACCCCTCGACCACGTTTACTTTACCTATTACCCAAGATTCATAAAGCTAAAGACAAGTGGCCTCAACCTCAAATGCCTCCAGGACGACAGATCATATCCGATTGCAACAGTGAATCATATAAAATAGCCGAGTACATCGACCATTGTTTAGCCCCATTGGCAGTCACACATGATTCTTATGTTAAAAACACTACAAACTTCATTGATAAAGTGACTGGAATCGAAATACCTAGGGATGCCCTACTGTTCTCCATGGATGTAGAGAGCCTCTATACCAATATTGACAATAATTCGGGGGTTGAAGCAGTCAAACAAGCTTTTCTACGGAACCCGGACTTTGACCGCCCAGACGTAGACATTTTAGAACTACTTAAAATCTCATTGGAACACAACGATTTTTATTCGCATCCAACTGGTACCTTCAAATCTTTGGCACTGCAATGGGAAAACGATTTGCCCCCAACTATGCCAACCTTTTCATGGCCGAATGGGAAAAACAAGCGCTAAGGAAATGCAATAAATTACCTTTGATTTATCTACGATATTTGGACGATATTTTTGGTATCTGGACCCACGGTGATGATGAATATCGGGTCTTCTTGGACATTCTAAACAGCCATCAAAATTGTGTTAAACTAACGTCGGTAACGAGTAAACAATCCATTGATTTCCTGGACACTACGATCTTTAAAGGGAAACACTTTAATTCGAATGGACACCTTGACAGCAAGGTTTACTTTAAACCAACATATACACATCAACTACTGTACAAAGACTCGTTCCATCCCAAACATACCTTCTCTGGTATACTCAAGTCGCAACTACTACGATTTCACAGGATATGCAACAATAAATCAGACTTCGAGGAAGCCGTTCAAATATTTTCCATAGTCTGAGGCAAACGAATTACACACCACGTTTTTTAAGGCACATTAAAAACACAACCCTAGCGGACATTGAAAATGGGAGTAGGAAAGAACAAGCCGCGAAATGCCAGGTTAAAAGATGTCAAGCCTGTACGGTATTTGTAGATTTCACTCCTATTAATAACACAAAGGTGACACAACGGGGCAAAATCAACAATTGCGGTACATCCAATCTGGTGTACCTAATTACATGCAACGCTTGTTCAGTTAGTTACGTGGGTGAGACGGGCAATCAACTCAGGGCACGCCTGAATAAGTGAAGGTCGGACATAAGACATAACAACGACACACAAGTGGCCAGACATTTTAACGAAGCCAGTCACTCATATGCCGATTTGCGAATCACAATCTTGGAATCAGGGCCATTTTCTGACGACACCTCATTGGAAACCATCTACCGACGTAACTGTGAATCCAAATGGATTACAAGACTTAAAACTACGCAGCCAGGAGGTTTAAATATTAGAGAGGACTCTTTTGATATTATACCTTTTGTGATTCGTTTCTCCCACCAAGGGAAACCAATTGCTAAACTGGCTAAAGTTACCTATAAACTGCTTCAATCCGCTTATCCAGACATTTACACGCCTCGGTATAATAACAGCCTTTTCCAAGAATAAAAATCTTAAAGATATGCTGGTGTCCACCAAATTACAATGAACAATGACCTTCTACGACACAATGTAGGGTGTGACTGAGACAGTGCGTGGTCCTGGGTGGGGGGTGGGCGTGGTTGGCGGCGTCTTGTGGCGGTTCCTGGACGGGGCATAGTGATGTAGTTGTTATGGGGATTGGATTGCGTGCGTGGTTCGTCGGGCTGCAGCAGCGCTGGTCCGTGCGGCTTCACGCGTGTCTGTCCCTTATACAACTGCATTATGATAGTTATTATTCTAGACATTATTTAATGTATTCTGATTCTTTGCAGGTGTACAATTGTTTAGTTGTTATGGAGTTTAGATTAAGTGTGGGGTTCGTCGGGCTGCAGCGGTGCTGGTCCGGACGTTTTCTTAGGTGCTACGGTGCTATGACATTTAGGCATACAGTAATGAACTATTATTGTTATTCTACATGTTTACCAACCAGGGGATAGTTCTATGTAGTAATTATTAATAAACAACATCACGAGGATAGTGGAGGTGTGAGGTGGCCAGCAGTAGCGGCATTGCGGGCTGCACCACAGTTTCGCAATGCCCTGCTTAAATTGTATTTTTTCATTTCAGACCATTATGTTCTCACTGCATATTTCATGTTTTTCCAGTACAACAGGGTCCCTCTTGCATTTAAATGTACACCATCTACAAAAACATATATAAAAAGGAAAAATAACCAAAACAAAATTGTTTTAATCAATTCTTTTAATTTTTTAACAGAACAGAATGGAGACCATCAACTTCTATAGTCGATCTTGCATAAATGATAATTGTTTAATATATATTGACATGGGAGTGTAACGGCTGCATGCACTCCTGTGCTTCCGGTATATACGCGTATTCTTGTTCAATATATATGTTATTCACTTTTAGGCAACTCATATAAACCCCCTCTCTTTTTTACAGGAAAGTATTACACTGACTGATCAGTCATCATGAACTTAAGAGTTCACATCCGCCACCTATACTCCGTTGCCAGTGCATTAGGGTCATTGTTCATGTTCCAAAAATCCTAAATAGAGGATCCTTGAAGTAAGTACACCCATTTCCCATAAATACATACCTACATACATGCATATATACATACATGGATGCATAAATACATACACACATACTTACATACATACACATTTACATACATACATACTAACATACCTACATCCATGCATACATACCATACCTACCTACATACATATATACATACATGGATGCATGCATACATACATACATACATACTTACATACATACATATTTACACACATACATTCATACTCATGTCATACACAAGGGTTGGGGGTGTCTCAGGTAGTATACTCCAAACAGCCCAAACTTGGGCTAACGCAGGAGTTTGTAGTGCTTCTTGTGCTCATGCGTTTGGTTGTATGTTTGTTTGTTTGTTATAGATTGTTGGTTTAGGTGATTGGGTGTTGTGAATGGGAGGTTCATTATTGCTTCTTGAAAAGCTATGGGTTTTCTATCAGTAATGTGTGGTGGTATCATATTCCAGATGTGAATTGCACGGGGGTAAAAGTAGAAACTGCAATGTTGATGCGGCACCTGGTCGCTACGTAATGGCCACGGTTTTTTATGGTTTTATTAGGCCCGGTGGTGGTGTGCTGTTGATTATGTTATTTAAAATGTTGTAAAATGTCATGGCTTGTTTGATAATCCAGTGTCGCTCAAGAGTGGGCCATCCAAGGGTGGCTATTAGGTATGTTGTGACTGTTTGGCGTCGATGGTCGTTTTTGACAAATCTGGCTGCACAGTGCTGTACCTTTTCGAGATGTTTAATTTGGGTAGTGTTGTGTGGATTCCATATAGGAGAGGCATACTCAAGTTTTGGTCGGACTAGCATGTTGTAGGCAGTTTCTTTTACATCAGGTTTGCATGGTCCAAGGGTTCGTTTGATCATAGCTAAAACTGTTGATGATTTGGAAACTATGTAAGTGATATGATTCGCCCATGTTAGTTTAGTATCTAATTTTATTCCAAGATATGGGTGGCTGGAGACTGTGTAGAGTGGCACACCACAGAGGGAATACGAATGTAGTCTGGGTGTGGTTTTGTTTCTTACTGGGAGATGCACACATTTGGGGATGTTAAACTCCATTTGCGATTTGTTGGACCATGTTTGTAGTTGGATCAGGTCAGATTGAAGGATGTTGTTATATTTTTCAGATTTGATTTTGCGATAGATGATGCTGTCATCAGCAAAGAGCTGTATTGGAGATTGAATGTTGTTATTTGTGTCATTTATGTATAGCAGAAAAAGAACTGGTCCATGGATTGAGCCCTGTGGTACTCCAGATGTAACACATGTATTATCCGACAGGGTGCCGTTGACTGAAACTCTCTGTTTTCGGTGTGAAAGAAATTATTTTATCCAGTTTTTGGTGTTTCCAGTTATTCCATAGAGGGATAATTTTGATAGGCGTTTATGAGGGACTTTGTCAAAGGCTTTGGCGAATTCAAGCAGGATGGCATCTACCTGTGTCTTGTTATCTATAGCCGTTATCCAGTCATGAACTGTCTCGATGAGTTGGGACTCTGACTGGAATCAGTGTTGGAAGTGGAGGATGATGTTGTGTATGTGTAAGTGTTTCCACATGTTGCTAAGGATAATGTGCTCCATCACTTTGTAGAGAATGCATGTTAATGACATGGGTCTGTACTTGGCAGGGTCTGATTTGAGGCTCTTTTTGTGTATTGGTGTTACTAGTGCCTGGAGCCAGTCATCTGGAAGTCTGGAAGTGTTGCATGACTGCTGAAATATTTGTGTGATACTTGGGCTATTTCTGCTGCTCTTTGAGGACCCTAGCAGGTACTTCATCTGGGCCTGTAGTTTTATTTTGATTTAGGTTTTTCAGTTGCTAAACTACTCTGTCTATCCCAATTTCGAGGAAGGGGATATCGGAGTAGATGGATGGAGCTAGTTTGGCGATGGGGTAGGCTTAATTATTGGGTAAACATGGAGCTGAATTGGTTGTTAAGGCTATTTGCTTTATCGCGATCATTTGTGATTATTTGGCCATTTGTTTGCAATGTAGGGATGCCAATGCATTCTCGTTTGTTTGCTTTGATGAATTACCAGAATTGTTTTGGGTTTGTTTTTAGACTTTCTCCAATGTGATTATTGTGGTAGTCTGAGTAGGATTTGGCTGCAGCTTTGCTGGCTTGTCTTCGGACTTGCCTAAACTTTTCCCAGTCACTGTTACGTCCAGTGTGTTTTGCTTTTTTGTGGCTTTTCTTGCCTTTTCTTTGCATTCTTATTATTTCACATGTAATCCAGGGGAGGTGCGCTTTTGTTTTGGTATTTCGGCTAGGAATATTGCGGTCAACTAACGAAGTAAGATTATTCCTGAAGAAGTTCTAATTTTCATTGATGTCTCTTGAGTTTGGGTTCATGTGGAAGTATGTTATTTTAGTTGATTTATGTCATCCTTAAGTTTATCCCGGTTTGCAGATTGATATTGGAAGATTTTGTGTGGTGGTTTTCTGTTACGAACAGGGTTTTGGTTTACATTAAAGATCACAGCTTCGTGGTCACTCATGCCAGCGGTGGTGTGAGTATTTACGTTTATTGATGAGTTTGAGGTGAGTATAAGGTCAATGATATTGCCAGAGTCAATTCGTGTGGGATTGTTCATAATGTTTTGCAGGCCAAATTCATTAATGATTTATATAAATTTGTTATGTTTGCTGGCTGTTCTGTTTGTTAGTGATTTGCTGTTTACTCCAGTTGATATCACGAAGGTTGAAGTCTCCTGCAATGACTACATTTGGTGGGGTTTTCTGTGTTCTGCATAGTTTTGTCAGCGATTCGTGCAGGGCTTCAAGTGATTGGAGATGGTTATTGGGTGGTCGGTAGTAGGAGGCAACGTAAATTGATTTATTTCGTGTAAAATTTACTTTTGTCCACACTATTTCACGGTTTTAGTTTAGGTTGGTAAGTGGTTCGGCAACAATGTCATCTCGAAAGGCTATGAGGACACAACCTCCATGGATGCTTGTCTTTTCGGATGGCGTTATAGTTGGGTGGCAAGAATGAGTAGGTAGGGTAGTTTTCGTATATTTTTGTTTCAACTAGGAACATGATGTCTGGATTATTTGACTGGAAGGTTGTTTTTAATTGGGTTGTCTTGGTGATACTTTTGATTCTGTTGGTATTGATCAGGATTGCATTAAGTGTGTTTCGTTTGAAGTATTTTGGGGGTTCGGTCCAAAGGTTATATCATAGGTTTGGGATGTGTCGTTTGTGTTTGTTCTGTCAATGAGGCTGTTAAGTAGTATAGGGTCAACATGATTAGTGGTCAGGTTGTCGGTATCTTCGGAGATGGGGCCTGGATTTAATTGGATGTCTCCTGATAGAATGATGCACAAAAGTAAGGTGAATGTTGTTGCTGTTTTATTTGACCTGGGTTTGTATGGTGGTGGAGTGGTAGGTAATCCAGTAGAACTGTTTGATCTCAGACATTTTAGCTGTGCGATGAATGTCCAGATGGGACTGTACATGTAGTGTGATGTGATAGAATTTGTGATTCGTTTACTGGTTTTGTTGTTTATGTGGTCGGTCTCGGTTATGTTGTTATGAGAGCGCTTCAGTTGGTGATTAAATCGACAGGTGGCATACAGACATGCAATCATGAACAAAGAATATTTGAAGGTGCATCTTGAGCGGGTATGGTGCAAAGAACCAGCCATATCACCAGCTTAAATGATAATGGTTAATAGTTAATAAAACTGTGTAATAAATAAATAGATACGCATAATTACGCACACACTTATGGTCTTAAAAAAGATATAGATAAATAAATAAATATGAATAAATAAATAAGCACACACTTAAATACACTTACACTTAAAAAGACTAAAACGTAAAATATATGCACACTATAATATACACAATTAAAGCCATGAGTTTATAAAATAAATACAATAAGATAAATATAATATAACTAATATTAAAAACTATGAATGGTTTAAAATGTTTCCCATCTAGAGGTTTAAGTTCTAATTTCTATAGGCTGCAGTATTATGATTATATGTATTTTGACAAAATATGTGAAAGAATGCCAAGACGCTTAGTGCAGTGCAGTGCAGCGCAGCGCAGCGCAGCGCAGAGCAGCGCTGTGGAAATGCACGTCTTTGCCCTGGGTGGGCCCCAGGGCAACACTGGGCTAAAGAGCGTCTTGGCGAAAAGGCCTGCTAGTAGAAAGTTTATTGTATGATCATGACTTGAGATACTGGTTTTTGTACTGGCAGCCTGATGCATACATTTTTATTATAATTCTTTGTTTAATTTGTTTATTTAGTTTTGTGGTACAGTGTATTTATGTTTAGGAGAATACACCGGTGTATGAGTTGGCTTAGAATGTATATTGTTTATGGATTATGACTTTATGTGTATAAATATGTTCTTTATTTAATGGTTGAAAGTTGTGTAGGCTTAACAATTAATGTGACGCTTGATTGAGTTGGTTTGGGGATGATTTTGGTTCGGGGAGGTTTTATCAGTTGTTATTCTATATAGATTACGTTGTTTATGTATTTAACATTAATAGTTGTATATCGGCTTGGTTAGTAAATACTTTGCTTGCAGATATGGATTTAGCTAGTAATATTATATGTTACTTAGCTGTTTAGTAGGTTTGGTTTGTGTCTTCTTTGGTGATCGTTGTTTCTGTTTATCCAAGATGGCAGCTTGGCGGGAAATCCGTGGGACGTTTCAAAGTAGTTTTAGCAGTTATTGCAGCATTGTCACGAATTTCTGGTTGGCAAGGTATGTTTAGTAGAACATTCCCAATTGCTGGTGGATTTTCTAGATTCCGATCGTTAGTGTAAATATGTCTTTGCTAGAGAAATTTGGCAAGTCGTTGTCAAGTTTGTTTGTAACCTCACGCATTTGCATACATTCCCCTCCCACATTACCACAGTACCGCTTATGTTATGGGTTTAGGTCAGCTTAGCGGAACTAGTTGTATTTGAAGAAAGAACGGTGACGTAAACCATAATTTCATGCTCACGAATATTCAAATTTTCCGAAACTATTGACATAGGCCATAAATAATCTCCAAAGCTACCTATGTTAACCATTTGAACCATTCTTCGACACTACTCAACACCTAGAGAACGAAAGAAACTCCATCTACCGCAATCGTGGCAATCCCTTGTAGCAAAATGCACTCACCAAAAATAAGGTCAATCACACTACGTTTTTATATCAACACGATACAGTTTTGTTTTATTTTTGACATTTCCATAGATGTGAATAAAATGTGACCAACTCACCCATGTCATTCTTGGATCCCAATCACTGTGACCTTTCTGCAACTCCATCACCTTCTCCTTATCTTGCTCGATGACAACAATGTCATATCTGAAACACATGTAACAAACATTCGTTCTCATGACATTTTACTATAGCAATGACCCTTTGATAATAATACAAATATGTTTAGTTCAATAAGTACTCTTACATACAACAAAATTCACCATAAAGAACCTTTTTGAACATATTTGTGCATGTGCGTAGGCATGTGCGTGTGTGTACACATAGATTTGTATGTGTGTGTATCGGTGTGTGTATGTGTGTGCGTGTATGTAGTTGTAGATATAGATGTAAATGTAATAGATGTTGTTATGTATAAAAATAACAGTTACTCTAAATAGATATCAGCTAAATCCTCTACATTTTTTATTATTTAATAGTGGGCATCGGTCACAATCAGGATGAAGAAAAAGGTCAGATTTGAATTTCAAGGTTCTTTTGAAAGTTGGTGTCTGCTTTTAGTCAACTGATATCTATACAAGAACATCTTTAAGTCAAACCTAAGCATTTACGACTTAGAGAAATATTGGAATAATATGTTAATGTCTCAATGTACATATGAATGTATGGATTAATGCAACACAAAATGTGATGTTATATATATATATATATATATATATATATATATATATATTTTTTTCAATGTTGCTTATGTTTTTGGTTTGAGCAGCATATATTAAGTACGCCTCACATAGGATCTGGAGAATGGAGGCAGCGCTATAGGTGGAATCACATTAGGACATGACCAAGATGTGAGATGTGTTTGAGAATCCTTACAACACGTGTGTTCATTATGTCCAAATGAGAATTAATTGAATCTGAATAGGTTGCATCGTAAGAGTCCAATAATGGCTATTGTAAATGAAGTGTGCGCATGTCACAGAGTGTGTGAGGCGCAAAGTCAGTCGGTTGAATTTCAACTTCAACATGAACTTAAGTTAAGCATATTCCAGCCAACTATAATTATTGTGTTAAATTGTTGTAAATTAAGTGTGCGCATGTTAATGAGTGTATGAGTGTACGAAGTTTGATTATACATGGTCCGGGAACTGATTATGTTGGATTTGTCTTTCATAAATGTTTTGGGGACGGGAAGAATATTCCAGCGGGGATCGAGGGCTGGGACAGATCCATTAACCGTTTGGTACATAAAGTTTCATATTTGGTATCTTCGTCTGTTTGTTGGTGTGTTGAGACTGAGGTCGGGGAGCATGGTTGTGACCGATCATGGGCGTCTGGAACGGTTGTCTCCAGGGATGAAGCGAGCGGCAGGGCGTTGGATTCGTTCTAGTTATTTATGCCCCCCCCCCCGATGGTACACGTCCCATATGCTAAAATGCAAAGAAGTTACACATTTGTAGTAAAATATATAAATTCTACCGTGTCAGCGCTATAGCTTTGTGGCATTGTGATATTTGACTACATCGCTGTTCTTAATATTGCAGCGTTTCGGCGAGACAGAAACTGGTATGCCCATATACGAAAGAGATCACAATGATCATAACGGCTTAAGCGTCACAGAGATGGAAAAGAACAAATGTTGTGAGCATTTTGAGAGAACTACCACACAAGCTGAGTCAGTGATTATGGGTGCTTACCTAAATATTGGAATGAGTGGAAGAGATGCAGCTCACATGGTAGCAAAGGTTTTGGTTAAAGAAACAATTATGGAAACAGAAATATTCGATCTAGTGATCACAAATAAATGGTTTATGGAAAGAGAAAGCCAGCTAATCACATTTAAGAGCGGTAATATCAAATCACAAGTTGACTATATCTTGACAAATTGAAGACATCTGACGGATATCATGAACTGTAAAACAATACCGGGTGAAGCTCTGGTATCTCAACAAAGACTGGTAGTGATGGATCTGAAGACAATACCAAAGAAGGAGACTCGATATCGCCAAGAGAATAAAGTCTGGATCAAATGGTGGAAACTTAAGGATCAAGCAGTAGCTTATGATTACGCTACGGGTGTCATTAACACGGGGAAGATGATGAAGAGTATGACTGGACAACCATTTGTGATACAACGAAACAGATGGGCAGCAGTCACTGTGTGGTCACGAGGAGCGGCAAGTCTACGCAAAAAAGGACATCTTGGTGGTGGAGCCCAACATTTCAGGAACGGCCAAAATAAATATAACTTTTAAGAAGTTGTAACAAACGAAAATGCATGAAGACCATGTGGAATACAAAACTGAAGAAAGATGCGAAGAAAACAGTAGCAGTGGAAAGAGCAAAGGCTGTGGAAGACCTGTATGAGAGACTATAGACCCGAGAAGGTGAAAAAGCAATATCTCGTCTGGCGTGATCTAGAGACCAGATGACTCAATATAATTACTAGGGTTACTTGTTACTATTTCAGGGATTTGCTCAATGAGTCAACATCATACATTGACCAGATAGACATGCCACCGACACAAGGACCTCTGCAGGATATAACACATGAAGAGGTATACAGGTAGCTGAGAAAATGAATAACAATAAGAGCTATGGACCAGATGGAATACTTATTGAGGCATTCAAACATCTTGGCAGATGGTGGGTGTTTTGACTGCCCACGTTTGGAGGGATAGCATTCTCACACCTATCTACAAAAACAAGGTAGATCACATGAACCGCAGTAGCTACTGAGGAATCAAGCTGCTTACCCATGTCATGAAACTATGGGAGCGTATCATAGGCCAAACGTTCAGAGGCCTTGTGAGAATCTCAGATGGGCAAATCAGTTTTGGGCCTGCAGTTGGAACCAATGATGCCATATTTGTCATCAGTCCCCTATGCGAGAAGTACAGAAAGAGCAATATGCCTCTAGACATGGTGTTCGTGGATCTGCAGAAAAAAAACATGACACCGTACCTCGAGAAGTGCTACGGAGATGCACGAGGAAAGGAACACCCCGGAAGCCTATATACGTATAATACAGGACATGTATCAAGGCGCTACCATGTGTGTAGACTCAAAGTAAAGACCAGTGATAAATTCGAAGGTGTCATTGGCCTACGCCTAGGGTCAGCACTTAGCTTATTTATGTAGAAGAATGTGCAGATGGACAGTGGTCTGAATATTAGTGTGGCAAAAACAGAATATCTGAAAACAAGGGAAACCGCTGAACAAATACAACTGAATTAACGGAGCAGCCCTGAGGAACATAAACCATTTCAAGTATCTGGATCAGTAATCAATACAGATGGAACAATCGCCAAAGATGTGGACCTAAGAATGCAAGGGTCATGATCAAGCTAGCGGAACATGACCGCGGTCCTATATGATAGGAAAATGCGCCTAAAACTGACATCGAAAGTGTACGACCCGCCCTAACATATGAGAGTGAATGTTGAAATGAACACAAATAACACGAGGAAAATTGCCACCACAGAGATGAGGATGTTCTGTGGGATCCTTGCAGTATCGAGGCTGGAGGACATACGGAATGAGGACATAAGACGACTACTGAACCTCCCACCAATCGACGAGATCATGCGCAAAGATGAGAGGAGAATAACGACACCCGTAGAGTCATGAACTTCACACTACCAGGTCTCACACGACGGGCGACATCCAAAGAAAGACGTAGAAACAGCAGATGAGAGAGAGAGAGAGAGAGAGAGAGAGAGAGAGAGAGAGAGAGAGAGAGAGAGAGAGAGAGAGAGAGAGAGAGAGAGAGAGAGAGAGAGAGAGAGAGAGAGAGAGAGAGAGAGAGAGAGAGAGAGAGAGAGAGAGAGAGAGAGAGAGAGAGAGAGAGAGAGAGAGAGAGAGAGAGAGAGAGAGAGAGAGAGAGAGAGAGAGAGAGAGAGGGCATGAGATAGGTATGGATATGGTCCTACATCTTCTAGAGTGGAGGATGACTAGGCCGACCACTTGTAGAAAGGGATAAGGGCCATCAAGGTGAGTAGCGTGAGCAACAATATGACAATGCTATAGTACCAAAACGTTACAATGTTGATATTTTACTGCAAGTTGCAAGGCTAACTTAGTAAAACAAATATGAAAATACGATCTTTCTAACTCGTTGAAACGGTGAAATGTCACAAAATTGCCATGGTGACTTAGTAATTATTGTATTTATTTGCAATTTTTTTTAATTCTATTTATACTATTCATTATATTTGTTCTATTTATTATATTTATTTAGTTTATCTTTATTTGTATTTATTATTTTTATGTTAATGTTTTGTTTATTTCAATTATTTCATCTATCTATCTATCTATCTATCTATCCATTTATTTATTTATCTATCTATATAATATATATTTCATTGCTGGTTTATTTTTATATATTTATTTTATTTATATAGGTATTAATTATACCATTGTGTCATGCAGTTGTGAACACGAGACATGGTTAGTCCTTAAGTAACATATATGCACAACACCATACGTGAAAACGTGTCTAGACTTGTATGGCTTGGTTGGTCATGTGGTAGTTACAGTATATAACGTGCCCAGACTTGTCTGCTTAGGACCGGAACGTCATAGTTACAGTGTATTACATAATTGCTTTGATACTACCAACAGAGAGGAATATGCGAGCAAACGTGCTTACACTTGTCTAGTTGGGTTGCGAAATGATATGTGTAACTGGTCTACATGGGTATTTGATATTGGCCGGAAGACAAAAACATAACATTACACATGCGTAATTACATAAATGAATTACCTATTTCCGGAAGATTAAAAATATAACTTAACTTTTTGTGTTTTGTAGTGCACATCCTACTAGTAGTACACTACCTATCCACCAGGGGCGTTTTATAGGGAAACTGTTTGAAATAGTATAAATATAAGATACACCAGTTTTGGCAGTACTAGTACACTATCTCTCTACCAAGTTCACCACCTAACCGCGAGTGGTACTATGTGACATTTGACCTTGACCTTCCTTCTCCACTCCACATTACTACTCACAACATCTTGACACACCCCAGCCATGGCCTGAAAGCAGTTTTCTCATGTCTCAACTTTTAACCACCATACATGACTTTGTCTTATTTCAAGTAAACAATACACACATTGCATGCTCAAAACCAATCAAAATATAAAATAAAGTTTATAATAATTGCATCAGCTAATTGCTTTATATCTAAACTATCTCCACTAACAAGTGCATTAGTTATCAAAACTTTAAGGAGACCGGCTCCGGTCTCCTTAAAACATCGGTCTCCCGTACGCGGTGCTATATGTATAGCTGGTCTCCCGTACGCGGCGTTTAACCTTATATACATAATATGTATATATATATATATATATATATATATATATATATATATATATATATATATATATAACATTATACACATACATATATAAACTTATATAAGATCTTCTTATGCCACCAGTTCAATGTTGCTGTTGATTTTTTTGTTTTGTGATAGATATAATTATCTTAGCTTAAGATAATGACTAAATTTAAGGTGTTTTGATATTTAAATGTAGCGTTCATATTTACTATGATTCCATTTTGTATCTACTACCAACGACGTTTCAAAAAGACCAATGCAGCCACTGCACCACAAACCTCGTAGAACATGAAGGTACTGCGTGTCGACCGCGCAGTCTACGCGATGTTCAGATAACATTGTTACACACTGTTGAATGTTGAACTAAATAAAATTCACGAAATTATACAGTTTTGAAATAAATTATGCACCAACAGACCACAATGTATGGAGATGAACGATAATATGAGAACGCATAAAGGTTCAAAACTAAAATAAATACGCTCATTATTGGCACAACTTCCTTCGTGTTTCAGTTATCGTTAAAATACCGATTGATTACGCGCATTTACCACGCCAAAACGACTACGACTCAACATTTTATAATAGGCGGTTTATGAATTCTTAAGCATCAGTAGCATGTTTTGCGTGGCGAAGTGTTACGCCTAATATTTGCGACGCAATTCATCATGACATTTCAGCCAAGCATTACACTGATATTTTCTATTGAAATGCAACCTATTTATCCGATTTCTAAACAAAAAGTATCAATGAATCTCAATTGCAATTTTCAAGCCATTGACTCGCGGCATTGTCAATGCGCCGGTCTTACGGAAACACCGACGTGCTGCAGCAGAGAAATGCGACTGATCATTGATGTATGCACAAAACAAAAAATGCCCTGCTCCACAATTACTCTTTAATTGACCGTAATCAAACAAACTCTTCATGGGTTTTAACACACACTGGGACGTCTCGGAAACCAAGCGCCAGTTATATAATAGATCAGCGTGAAACACTATTGATGCCATGATGTCGGCCCGAGCGCAAAGCAAACAACGACTATACAATCAGTTGTCGAGTGTAATTTTAAAATTGGTAGTAGACCCACGTAAGGTAACGCAAAATTTAGAAGTAAAAAGTAAGAAAGTAAACAAAAACGTACTTTGTTACAAGTAAAAGTAATTCCCCAAAAATGTACTTCGTTACACGTAGATTTCAAAAGAAACTACTTAAGTAATGTAACGAAGTAAATGTACTTCGTTACATCCCACCACTGGTTGAAACATTTTGGTGCTGAAAATTAGTGCATTCCCCGATTGGTTCGTCGATTTAGACTTTTTGAAAATCGTCCAGAGGGTTGACAATTTGCAGTGTTCAGTTAAAACCTGTCAAAGCGGCAGTCCGGAAACACTTGAATTTAGTTTGCATTCGGATTCAAAGTTTACGTTTGCTCGTCTTAATATGGTATAGATCTATGAATTTTGCACTTATGTTGGGATTAACCTGCATTGGTATTCAAAAATTAGGTTTTCTCGTCTTAATGTGGCATATAAGTATGAATTCTACATAATATAATATCGTATTCATGTATGATATACAAATACACTGATATAATGCTAGTTGCAACCTCCGGTTGTTATTCATGCACTAGTTAAACCTTGACGTTAGATTCCATGGTACAGGAAGTATCATTAAAAGTGTATATTTCGAGAACAAATTCTTATTAAAACAGAGACGTGCATTATAACAATAACCTTTTATGATAACACATGTATAAAGCAATAATACCGAACACTTACCTCATGAAAGGTTGGCTATCCATGAAAGCTTGCTTCATATGCTCTGTGCTAGGCTGCTGAAGAGAGGGACCGATTACGCAATCATTACAAAACAGAAATAATCGCATTTATAAGTGTCAGTGTAACATTTGTAACGTAGTGCGTGACAGTTTGTACTGGTTATACTTCTTGTACTAACGATACATAACATATTTTAATTTGAAATAAAGAACAGTCAGTTCGTGCACTGAGTCAAAGAAATGAAACTGATATATTTGAGCACATCAAAAGACACGATTCATTAGATAAACCAGTTTAGGAAGGCAAAGAAAAGAGAGCGAGAGGAAGAGGAAGACCAAGGAGAAGATGAGAGCAGGACACCAGTGACTTGCTGGAGGAAGATATTGTGAGAGCACGAAGAAGAACGGCAGAGAGTGAATGAGAGAGAGAGAGAGAGAGAGAGAGAGAGAGAGAGAGAGAGAGAGAGAGAGAGAGAGAAAGGAGAGAGAGAGAGAGAGAGAGAGAGAGAGAGAGAGAGAGAGAGAAGGGAGATAGACATATTACTACGACAGTGTACTCTTCTGTGAGTATTGCAATTAAGCTAGAGAGGAGAGAGAGAGAGTGTAGAGTGAGGGTAAAGAGGGGAGAGAGAAAGGAGAGAGAGAGAACATTATGTCGTAAATTCAACCTGGTAGCTAGCTACGCGTCGCATATATATGCTGAACTAATGAAGAAGAATATGTATAGTGTTAATATACACGTATATTCAATCCTTCAAACACATTCAATTCAATGTTCCAAACATTATATAAGCCCGTCCGACAGACCGCCAGACCGCCTACGATGATGTCGAATCATCGCAAATGTGATTATTACGTCAAAAATATAGTTGGGCCCCGACTTGATACATCGGCTGAAATATGCCTTGGTCAGTTTGGGGAACATTCAGTTTTTAAAATAATTAGGGTTTGGGGAACATTCAGTTAAAAAAAATATTTTGGTGTTTTCAAGGGCCCTTTTTCTTCGTGGGCCTGATACCCGTGTTCAAAGTGCCTACTGGTTAATCCGCCGTACATGTCTAGGATAAAATTACTGCCGGATCGATGTAGCCAAGGCAGACGATGATGTGTTTGATAGGAATGTCTTTTGTTTGTGCTCTGCGCAGTTATGATGTTTGAAATGCGCAATAACATATTATAAAACGAATATCCAAATTTACAGACTACTCAGAGTTAAGTATATAATTACAGATAACTTCAATGTAATATTTTTTTATAAATAAAATAATTAAACTTAAGTAAGAAGTGTTTCTCTAAAACAATAATATAATAAAAGTAAGTTAACAAATATTCCTTTAGGTCAGTATTATTGTTCCAGTAATCAGATATGTTCAACTATACCTCATCTCCACCTTCAATAGCAGGAACCTTGTGATGCGCTGATAGACAAAATGAACACAGTTTATTATACATATATGACATTGGTAAATATAATATCGATAGTGCAGACAGACATGTGAAATAAGATGAAACAACCCAGACAGTTTTGAATCTACAATAAGCCACACTAATTTTATTCAGCAAGGTAATATATGTAAATTGTTAAACAATAGATAATGTAATTACAAAAATAGTAAACCATGACAAAGCCTGTATTAGCACTACCATGTGTATTTGATTTTAACTTACATGCGCACAACTATAACCTGATTGAACACTAGACAGTTATACTAGTCATTTTTAATTGTTCTCATAGACATGATAATCAGCATTGTAAGTGTGATAATTCTTGTAAATCTCACCTTGTGACTCGTTAGTATTCTTTTCTCTCTCAAGAAATGAAGCAGTTGTCGGACTCGCTTGAAGGAATTGTTCCAATCTTTGATTCATCCTGAGTTCTTCATACTTTTCATGCAGTTGGGCAATGGCAGCGTCATGTGAACTGATTTTATTCAAGGCTGTGTCCGACTGCTCTGACATTTCGTCAACTCTGTCTGGAATAGTTACAGACAAAATGTGTTTAACTTAAATGGCGTGTGGACAAGGAAGAATTTTAGCTTATCTATCGAAGTGTATCCCGCCTTTCTGAAGTGTATGTCAATTTTATTTTTAAACATGCTAACACTACTAGCACCCACACAATCATCAGATAATGTTCCATTCGTTTACTGTACTTTCTGAAAATGAAACATTTCTTATATATAATCTGCACTGCTGCTTTGCTAAAGTAACTTCGTGTCCGATGGTTCTTATGTCTTCGTTAGCAGAGAAAACAAATATTTCTGTCGATATTGTTGTAACAATTCAATATTTTAAGCACTCTATCTGATCTCCTCTCAATATCCTGGTATCTAATGTTGTTAAACCACATTGTCTTAGACACATTTCATAAATAATACCCTCAGTTTTTGTAACATCTTGGCTGCTCCCCTGCATACGGTTTCTAACATATCTAAGATATGGCCTCCATGCTTGTATACAATATTCTAAATGAAGCCTAAATGTTGTTTTATGCGGCAGTATTATTAGTTCGTTTTCCTTGTACACTATGTTTTGCTTAATTCATGAAATAACTTGATTTCCCTTTGATGCTGCAATTCCGCAATTCTCAGAGACATTTATGTCAACACTAATAGTTTACCATTAGTCCCTGTCATGTACATTATTACATAGTAGAGTACCACCCATCGTTCCCAAGACCTATATGGAGGCATTTACACTTCCCCAAATTAAACAACATTTACCACTTCTCACTCAGACCATTCGATCAACTTATTTAGATCAACTTGTAAATGCTATCTATCTTCATAATTTGTATTCTTCTAAAACAAATGTCAGCAACTTGCTTGTCATGTAATCATCCAAATCATTGATATGTATTAAGACTAAAATAGGTCCTAATATTGATCATGTGGTGTTCCACTCAAAACTGATTTCCAGTTTGAATCCTCCCCCCACCAACTACTACCTGTACTTGTCACCTATCAATAAGTCATTTTTTCTATCCAGTTAATCGTATTATTTGGATAGAAAAATGGTTTATTGATAGAAGACAACGAGAATTGCATAACATTTGTTAGATATATGGGCAAACTATGTTTCTGTTTTGCAAACTGGATCTATCAAATAGATAAATTAAAATGTTGTCAAACTCAATCTAACATTTGTTGTATTTACGTAAATAAATCAAATGTATTTTACATACGTAAACAATTGTGAATACATGTACCATACTAATTCAACCGCTTTGTTTGACGCCATCTCAGTTTAATGAGTATGTTGCATATAGATAATTGCACTGTATTTGTCCAGCACATAGAAACAATTGGCAACGTATTGTTTAAATGTTATGCATTTAAAGTAACTAATACAAACTAAACATTTGCAATTACAATCACATTGTTTCAAGTCAATGTTTTTAATATTCAAAATGCAAGTGTCAAAGTGGAAGATTTTAATAAAATCTTTGTTATCGTGGATGATGGCCTCTAATTGTGGCAAGTGATTTGATCAAATAACCATTTAGTTGTGTCGCCTCTTATTGGGTTAATACATTGTATGTATATGTCTAATTGTTTATTTATTTTAAAGACAAGAAACTAATGTTATTCAATATTAATTGTAGCATGTTTTACGTTATAGTTTAATGGAGTCATACCGTGTGAACGCAATCAAAATTCCAGAAACGTGTAACATATTTCTTTAATTTTGTCACACACAAAAATGGTGTTTGAATTTGGTTAATTTAAATTATATATTATTACGTAGCATGTTTGAGTAATGCATAGATTCATAATTAAGACATTCATGCATATCATATTGCCCTGATAATGCACAGTGGTATGCATAAATACATGAAATGTGCAACTGAAAACTAAGGCATTTTATCTCACAACCAATGCCTCAAAGCCTTTCATGAATCATGAGTCAGTTATTAATAAATTTGGGACACACAAGAAAATTACCTATTTAAATGAAGCATGAAAGGATATTGATGCTTTGTAGTTAATTGAGTGATATCGACTAGCTTACACATATAAAGTATTGTAACAATCCATATTAGGCTTCATTAATATGGTTTGGGTCGTAATTTGGTAAATTATTAAGAACTAAAATAATTTGCCATCTTTTCGTATGCATTGATTTGTAATGAATAATTTGTAATGAAGGATATTTATAATGAAGACAATCAGACCTGTCCTACTAATATGATTTGGAAATTGGCATACATGGATAGCAAATATATTATTCACTTGGGTTACGAGGTATGTGTATTTTGCTCCCTGTGTAGTTATGAACCCCCTCCCGTGAGTGATTTGTTGAACAAATCATTCACAAAGTTTCACTGACACAGGGTAAAACGTACAAGAGATATTAACCTATGAAATATGGATACTGTTTGATTTTACGAAGTCCTAAATTACAAATTTGCATAACACGAAAACTAGCTAAGTCAGAACTAATTTGGAAGAGAATGAACGGGTGGCGTGGCGAAAACTAGTTCAGTTAGGACGCTCAAAATGATGATTCTTGCTGATCTTACCAAAGGCTGTCTTCAAGTTGATTCATTCAAACATATAAATTTTGGACACAGCAGTGTCCATCTCCATGGCAGGCGCCACAGATGACGTGTTGCTTCATAATATATGAGCCATTCAATATTTACAAGTAACAAAGCTACAATGATCGATTCCAGGACAATAAACGTTATGTGGTTACATGCCATACCTGATAACCAATCCATGTTGTCTTCCATCTTTTCGATTTTGATTTCTACATCATCCATCCTGTTTTTCAGTTTATCAATGTCTGATCGAAGCTGTTCTTCCAGATCCTCAAATGACGTGACAAATTTCAAGATTTTCTGTAATAGTGAACAATACAAATATTACAATGATTTAACTTTGTAACATTGGTTGTACACCCTGAAATATTGTATCTTTTGTAAGATTTCATAACGTTCAATTTACTAAAGTGATGTTGTTATGCCATACACATTCAAGACGTATCACATAAAAACGTGATGAATTCATAGAAGTACTTCCTCTGATACATATGTCTTGCCTAAGTATGCATAATTTGGGTATTATAAGCGCAAAAATCTGATACATGATTGTGTTTACAATCGTTAAAATAATTAATAAGATTGACACCTAGATGACAAGTGGACAAGTAAGCTATTTGGCTTTACGAGCGTTCAACCTATCTACCTAAGTGTATCCTACCCTTCAGAGATGTATGCCGATTTTATTTTTAAACATTAACACTACTAGCACCAAAACAATCAGGAGATAATCTATTCCATTAATTGACTGTTCTTTGTGAAAATGAGAACGTTCTAATATCTAGTCTACAGTGCTCCTTGGCGAATGTCCTCTACAGTGCTCCTTTGTTAATGTTTTATCAATGTTAGCAGAAAACGAATCTATCAACATTTCCATGAGCATTCAGTATTTTAAACACTGATCTCCTCTCGGTCTCTGGTCTCTGGTCTCTAGTGTTGTCATATCACACATCTTGTAACTAATGTCCCTCAATAATTTATTATAATTATGGCTGCTCTTCTTAGTACTATTTCTACCATATATATATATATATATATATATATATATATATATATATTTTTTAAATGTCCTTCTTGCTAAATGGCCTCCATGTTTGTAAACAGTATTCGAAATGAGGCCTAACTATTATTTCGTATAGCTGTATTATTAGTTCGTCTTCCTAGTACACTATTTCGCCTAATTAATCCATTAATTCGGTTTAATTTCGATGCTGTAATTTTGCAGTGTTAAACCTTCATATCAACACTACTAGTTACCTTTATTCATTTTCTTTTCTTTTAAGAATGTACTTAGTACACTACCACCCATTGTATATTGCAGATCTTCATTCCCATATCTTGTTTGGAGACACTTAGATTTCAAAAATATTAACAATATTTGCCGCTTCTCAGACCATTCGATCAGTTTATTAAGATCGTATTGTAAATGATATATATTATATGATATATATATATATATATATATATATATACACATATATATATATATATATATTCTCCCAACGGCACCAACGTGTAATTTTACACCTGTATCATTGCATCTGATTACATAATGTCATTCATCAAGCTTTCTCAATGTTTCCAATGATGAGCGTGTCCAGCAAGAAATTACCGTCTCTTTCATCATTTTGCACCAGGTATTTCACTTACTTGGTTCTGCACATTTCTGCAACATTATTTCGTGCATTGCCTTTTAGGTAGCTCTTTCCGCACGCTGGACATATTTTTGGAAGGTGTTGTCTTCCACGTTTCCCACACTTCATGCGGTGTTTATTTTCTTGTGCTGGTTCACTGTACCAGCAGGGTTTGGCTTATGCTTGACCCGTGACTTGGAGTTCACATCATACACTACTTTCATCGACTCAACCGGACCTATCTTCTTGGTTTGCACCTCTTTTCTGGTTACATCTTTTTTTTTTACATATATCCACTGCTCTCTTGAGTGTTAGCTTCACTTCTCCCAGCAAAAGTGTTTGAATACGTTTGTTTTCAAGGAAAACACAATTTTATCCCTGATCATGTATTCGTGTTCTTTAAATTCGCATGCATTAACAAGTGTGTGTAGTTCCGTGTAGTCGTCGAAATCCTGTTCCTCCGCCCTTCATAAATCGATAATCGATATCTCGTGAATACGACGCACGTTTTTGACAACCTCAGTATAGACATCTGATCTCAACCGTTGCCTTGTTGGTTGTTAGCATCATTAGGTACAGGTAGATTGTTCGGCGGATCGTTTGGCGGATGATCCCACTTGAGATGGTTGTATCGCTCCAGTGCATCCGGGCCAACAGCGCAGAGGGAAATGGCAATATTCGTGCAATTCGGTATCGCGTCCGCATCGACTGCGAACATATACAACTCGAACCATTGCCAAGTATTTCGGAGGCTTTAGACGTGCGTCCATCATCGACTTATTTTCGATAAATCCCATACCATGTTGTAGACAACGACATCAGACATCCTTGTGCTACACCGCTAAGGGCAAATCCCGATCTTTATTCTGAATGGTTGATAATTTCAACGGACTACGATAGTGCGCTTTGCCTGTAAAGTTAAACAGTTAAATGCACATACTGTAACTCGCGTGATAGCAGAACAAGCGTTATTTAATCTGCTGCAATTAAATCAAAATAGCTTCTGACATAGACACACAACAAACACATCACGATAACACATCCATACATTTACTATCATGGATCGAATAACAAACGCAAAGCTCCACAATGTATTTCACTCTTGACGATTCCATGACACATCGTTTTCTTTGACGTGCAGTTGGAAATATTATGGTCGAAGTATGGTGCGTAGTTCGTTCAAAGTATGTTATCGTGCAGCATTCAGCGTGACCTACCTGTAAAAGCATGACTTCTCAGCCATGACTGTAACAACTATAGATACGGTTGTCCACGGTAGATGACCTTTATGTAGGTTTGTCAAAGATCTATCCGCACATTGGTCGTATTATTTACAGGTCATATTGAATGATTGACCTCCTCATTATACTATCAGAGAAAGAACAATTTTTTAAATATATGTTTGAAAAACCAACTGTGACATTAATTTCACATAATTATTTTTATTTTAGGAATATCTAAAAAGCTGCGTAGTAGCATTATCAACCCGAAACACGTTTTCTTTTAATCTTTTAATAAACGCATATAATGTCATACAAGGATGTCATTTCTTATGTGGGTGTCCCGGATTTGTATAGTGACTATGGGGAACCTTGTAGACAAAACGGCTGTGAACCGCTGATCTAAATAATATCGTTTTATAGGGTGGTATATTTTTACATCATTTATTTGTTCAATATCTGCAATGCCTAATGGTCTTACCGTAGTTACATTTCCTATAATAGCATATTAATAACCAGTCACACTATAACTTAATGACTGGTTGTAGCTAGTTAAATCAATAGTTAATAAAATGTATGATAAACAAACAAATTGTTTTAACAATGATAAATATTACAATTCTAAATGTTCATAATCCAAATAAAAAAAAAAGATTTATATTTAATCATAGTTAAACCTCCAAGACCTGCTCAAAGAACACTGGCTATATAATTTTATTTGTCGATAAGATCTATGTAAAAGAAGTAACAGTTTCGAAGATTTGTCAAAAGGTCAATTTAAGATGTCTCAACTGAACGTTTTGTCTCCATCGACAACGGCTTACCTGTTTGTTCGTTATACATTTGGCAAGGATCTCTTCCCACACTGTGATTTCGGTTTTCAACACTTCTGCATCGATGTGCATCTTCAGGCGCACAATCTGAAAGTGGGTTTATGGGTTATCCTTTGTTTAATCACTGCGAACTCTGAAGAACAGCTCGATCGCAAGTGCAAATAAGCTTCAACCACAATAATTTCCCGGTGATGTTTTGACATTCGTTCCACGTTTAGCATTTCAGGTAACTGTTCCACGTCATATCGTATACCTGAGAGATAATACGCCTTCCAGAGATAGCTATGATGTGGCTATTTCTACGAATTATTATAACACAGTATATGTATGTATGTCTGTCTGTCTGTCTGTCTTTCTTTCTTCCCTCCTTCCCACCCGGCCGCCTGCCTGCTTATCTTTCTTTCTTTTTCTGTCTATATGTTTGTCTGCCCCCTGTCCATTATGTCCGTCTGTCAACCTGTCCGTATGTCCATCTGTCCGTTTGTCTCTATGTGGACTCGATCTTCGTCAGTTTAGTATGTATCGGGCAGAAACTGTTCCTGTGTTCTAGAGGGCATAATAACATGTTTCCAGGATATTGTCTTTAACATTTCGTTTGGGGGTGGAGAACTTCCGAGCTCAACATTTCAAAATATTTTAAAATGTTAGACATGGTGTTGCATCAGCCGCCTTTCATGTTTTTTTTATATTACATCGTAAACATAATTATGCCATATACAATTGTGTTGCCTGTTGTCGAAAACAGAGAAAAGGCGTTCTTTTTGAATTATATGCGTTTGAAAATCAACTATGCCTGCCACACATTAACATTGTGTTACGTCTACTTGTATGAACGAACACTCGATCTATTTCTGGGACACGTGGAACAATGCAATTTTCAAACGGATTACCCCGGGCA
>JAODUO010000911.1:55000-191006 GCA_025642075.2 Ridgeia piscesae | reverse complement strand
TACTGATGCTGTTTATTTGCTTTCAGGGATTGTCTCTCCCCCTCTCTCCTTTCCCCCCCCTTCTCTCCTCTCTCTCTCTCTCTCTCTCTCTCTCCTCTTCTATCTCGTCTCTCTCTCTCTCTCTCTCGCTCTCTCTCTCTCTCTCTCGCACTCTCTCGCTCTGTCTCTCTCTCTCTCACTCTCTCTCGCTCTCACTCTCACTCTCACTGTCTCTCTTCAGCCACGTTCACTGTCACTCCCTCTGATTCAACCATGTACAGTTGTACATAAACCCCCCCCTTACTCTGTCACTCTCTCCCGCTCTCTCTCTCTCTCCCTCCCTCCCTCCCTCCCTCCCTCTCTCTCTCCCTCCCCTCCATCCCTCCCTCCTCTGTCTCTCTCTCTCTCTCTCTCTCTCTCTCTCTCTCTCTCTCTCTCTCTCTCTCTCTCTCTCTCTCTCTCTCTCTCTCTCTCTCTCTCTCTCTCTCTCTCTCTCTCTCTCTCTCTCTCTCTCTCTCTCTCTCTCTCTCTCTCTCTCTCTCTCTCTCTCTCTCTCTCTCTGTATCTCTCTCTCTCTCTCTCTCTGTATCTCTGCTGTCTGTCTGTCTGTCTGTCTGTCTGTCTGTCTGTCTGTCTGTCTGTCTGTCTGTCTGTCTGTCTGTCTATCATTTAGGTGGGTAAAGTATGAAAAGGTTTACGTTATTAACTCGCGGCCGGTTTAGACTGGATTGCGATGGCTGTATGCACAAGAAGGGAAGGTGAGAAAAAAGAAACAGGAATTGGGGATCACTATGGAGGGCAGCATCCCTTGGACCTTCAGGAAGAAGAAGAAGCATACAACAAACAACATTTAGTGTGAAGTTGGAGTCGCCACCATCGTTTATATCTGAGTCACTACGTTCGTTGCCAGATGACGCCACTGTCACCCTGCGAGGTGGGAAGACTTGTCTCTCCACCTGAGGACGAGGTGAATGACGGGGGTGGCATGTGCCAGGGTCTTCCCCCTCCCCTAAACAGACCCAACATTAAACTAGTTCAACTGACAGTCAGACTTGTTGTTAAGAGGTGCAAAACATGTTACAAAGCCGAAAACAATTACAAAGCTAACGCCAATAAATAAAACAGCTTATTAGCATCCATTATTTGGAACACAGGAGAAAACACAGCTGTCGAGTGTCGAAAAACATCTGCAGTGTAATTCATTTCCTTTTTTGTAATAATAATATCAACGGCTTTTTATGCGTCGGTGTGCTCGAAGATCAAGCTCAGTAGCAAAACTGTGATAAACAATGACAATTATTATTATATATATCTGTGTGTTCTAACCTGATATGTGTATGCGCGCGCGTATGTATGTGCTTGCATGTGTATATAATATACACTAATTCATAATTTGTATACTATAATTAGGCCAATCTAAACAATTCATTTACGTGGCCACTAATGAGGTACAATGACAAATGTGCAGCCAGCCAAAAAAAGATGAAAATGAATTTATAGCAACGCGCGGTTTTACAAATAATTGAAGAGCATAAAACGAGAGCTGACAAAAGCACAATAAAAAGAGTTATAATATGTACGGTAACTAACGACGTTGAAATCACCAGAGCAGTGGTGCATCCCACATAAGTCTAACATACACTCTCGTTAGTTTTCTGTGCAGTCTGAAAGAATTTGTTTTCCTATGGAAGATCACAATACTTATTGGTATGTGCAGCTTTTAACATTACCCATTTCTCGGCATAGCGCTCATGACACGGCCAATGACCTGTCCTGTTGGCATTCATCACTGTGTCGTATACTATTGGTTCCATGGCATAGCCTCAAAATTAAGCTGGTCTCCGTCACTACTTACATACAATTCTGCGCGCCGATGATAATGTGATTGCGACAAATATTGGTCTCAAAACGTCGACTGATCTTGCACTTGTTCCACGAGGTAGATCAATCAAAAGTGTATTATGTGATTTGTATGATGTAAGTTATAGTATAGCAAAGCGCCTGGCTGACGGTTGCCCTTGCATGCTGATTCCTCGGCATACTTTTTCCAGTGGTAGTGCGTTCTGCATGGTGTAATAGCAAAGAAATGTAACTGTATTGAATGGGTGTATGTGTGCGTGCGAGAATGTGTGTGACATTCGCGCGAACGGTGTTTGCGCATGTCAATGTTAAGACACATTGCGCGGTGCTATATCGGCCTTTTGTTGTAAACATTGCCTTTCGTGTGCCGCATTTTTGTATCAGATGTTGACATTCTTATTTTGAAATACTACAATTAATGTGTCGAAGTTGTCCTCGTGCAACACACGCTCGCTCACAAGGTGATGGTGTTATGGTGAACCCTTCACTGGTATAGTTGGCTGCTTTGCACTGTGTCCTCGCAATTTACTTCTTAATACAAGCACATTAGGTAAAAGAAAAACAACATAAAAATCCCTAGACCCCAAAAGGCACCATCTGAAAGGGTTGCGAAGAAATGATTCGCCTGTAGTAATGGCGCCAACCCGGAAATTAGACACACCTGTGATGTCACGACAATACGGCAGACGCGCCATCTTTGTTTCTAAGCGACGTCAAATTTCAAGATGGCGACGTCGTTGATCTAAAAGAAATGTGGATATCGCTTTTTTCTTCTCCTTCTTTCCTCCGAGGTCTAAACTTGCGCTAGCATATTTATCCCTTCGGTACACACATAGGTCTACCTTTGTATAATGGTGTAGCGGCCATTCGGGTAAGTATGATGTAGGAGGCATGCCAATGTGCGTGGCGCATAGCATTACACCGCCAGCCGCACAGTTCAACAATGTCAGTCTCTATGAATTGGTTTTTACACCAAATATATCAGGCTTGCTGCGTCTGGGTATTAAACCCGGGCAGGCGGCGTGCCATTCGGATGCGCTAACCACTACTCTGCCCGGGCCTCGTGTATTGAAGTTTGAAAAGTAGGAACAATTGAGGTGGGCTCGCATAATACATACGTGCCGAATTCTAGTCGGAAAATTGCACAGCATTGATATTCTTGTCCTCGTACACAACGCAATGTACATGTCGCATACCACTTTTCGATTAGTTATCAATTTTTCAAGCTTTCCACCTAGGCCTATGAGAATAGACGTTTGGCCAATATTTAAACTCAAAATTAGTACCGCTGACCTTCATACTACTATACTCGACGATAGAAGTTCCGTTCATCAAAGTGTTGGCACTCAACTCTCTACGATCTTGAAATGTCAACAAAAAAAGAAGTGTGCTCGACAAATACAGCTCTCAGAACACGACACGAGAGAGGTGGTGTAACACACACAAGTCTAACATACACTCTAGTTACTCTTCTGTGTAGTCTGAAAGAATTTCTTTTCCTGTGGCAGTTCACAATCATTATTTGTTTGTGCAGCTTTTAATATTACCCGTTTCTCGGCATAGCGCTCATGACACGGCCAATGACCTGTCCTGTTGGCATTCATCACTGCGTCGTATACTATTGGTTCCATGGCATTGGCTCAGAATTAAGCCGGTCTCCGTCACTACTTAGATACTAGTATGCGCACTGATGAGCGTGAGATTGCGACAAATATTGGTCTCAAAACATCGAATGATCTTGCACATGTTTCACGAGGAAGATCAAACAAATGTGTATTGTGTGATTTATATTATGTTTATGAGAACTGTATCATTAAAACTAATGTTCACTCGCACTTGTTATGATATGTATATATGTGCCAAGCTCTCTTTGATTCTCCTGGTTATCTGCTTACATTATCAATAACATCAACACGTTATACTGCACGAAGGGGCTGTACTCGTTAAAAGAAATGTTTAACGCCCTGTCAAGTGATTGTCCCGCGTCGCTACCTTCAAACCTTTAGGCCCCGACGGTCAGTGATACTGCCAGAAGTCATCAGCCGTGGACAGGGCTACATCATCGCCAGGCGAAGACACCTGAAAAAGCACAATAAAAAGAGTGTTATAATATGTACGATGACTAACGACGTTGACATCAGTTCGCTCAGTTCTTATACATGCCTGCATTACTTTATCCCATTGGCGTCAACGTCGTGAATCCCACAGCGACGCTGTAGAGATTAATCTAAGGAAACTGCATAGCATCTCTTGCCAGCGTACGGCTGCGCGCCGTAGTAATGGCGCCAACCCAGAAAGAAGACACACCTACTGTGACGTCAAGACAATACGGCAGACGCGCCATCTTCGTTTCTAGCGACGTCAGATTTCAAGATGGCGACGTCGTTGATCTAAAAGAAATGTGGGTACCGCTTTCTTTCTTCTTCTCCTTCTTACCTCCGACGTCTAAACTTGCGCTAGCATATTTATCCCTTCGGTACACACATAGGTCTACCGTTGTATAATGGTATAGCGGCCTATGCGACATTCGAGTAAGTATTATGTAGGAGGCACGCCAATGGCAATGTGCGTGGCGCATAGTATTACACCGCCAGCCGCACAGTTCAACAATGTCAGTCTCTGTCTAATGGTTTTTATAACAAATATATCACGCTTGCTTCGTCTGGGTATTAAGCCCGGGCCGCTGGCGTGCCAGTCGGATGCGCTAACCACTACACTGCCCGCGCTGAAGCTTTCCACCTAGGCCTATGAGAATAGACGTTTGGCCAATATTTAAAATTAATACCGCTGACATTCATACTATTATACTCGAAGATATATAAGTTCCGTCCATCAAAGTGTGGACACGCTACTCTCTCCGATCTTGAAATGTTAAATAAAACCCCATCGAAATAAGTAAGGCGAGGCGATAAAAGACTTTCGTTCATACCATGACTTACTCTGTAATGTAATAATCTGTGTAGTGCGTACAATTTATGTAGCTCAATGACAATGATTATCATACGACCATTGCTTATTAGTTCCTATGTGGTTTCGTTTTTATATTGAACTTGCCAAATGTTTGCTGTTTCTTTTCAGATTTTCCAATTTTACTCAGAAGTGTGCTCGACAAAATCAGCTCTCAGAACACGACGCGAGAGAGGTGGTGCATCCCACACAAGGCTAACATACACTGTCGTTAGTTTTCTGTGTAGTCTGAAAGAAGTTGTTTTCCTATGGCAGTTCACAATAATTATTTGTTTGTGCAGCTTTTAATATTACCCGTTTCTCGGCATAGCGCTCATGACACGGCCAATGACATGTACTGTTGGCATTCATCACTGAGTCGTAGTCTATAGTCGATCTTGCATAAGTGATATTTGTTTAATGTATATTGACATGGGAGTGTAACGGCTGTATGCACTCCTGTGCCTCCGGTATATACGCGTATTTTTGTTCAATATATTTGTTATTCAGTTTTAGGCAACTCATAAACCCCGTCTTTTTTTCTCAGATATACCCTATATCGGAATGGATTACACTGACTGATCAGTCATCATGAGGTTAGAGTTCACATCCGCCACCTATACTCAGTTGCCAGTGCATTAGGGTCATTGTTCGTGTTCCAAAAATCCTAAATAGAGGATACGTGAACGAAGTACACCCATTTCCCATAAATACATACAAACATACATACAAACACACCCATACATACAGAGTCTGTTTAAATGACGGATGGTCCCCTCCAGTGCAAAATTCTGGCTACACGACTGCTATGGAATAACCTTACAATGAGTGAACAGTTGTGGATTAAGGGTAGCGAACAAAACAAACCGCACCTTAAAACGGAAACAAGGTAGCCCTGAAACTGTTTGATAGACAGATGCAAGCTGCCAAACGCAAATTCTGGCGGCAGCAACAAGTGCACCTACTTGCTCTGCTGTCGTACGATCCAAATGCCTTCTGTAAACACATTGAAATTAGGAATAAAACAAGAACGCAACCATACTATACCCATGGCAGTGGTAATGGAGGATGGGTCCACGTCCACAAGTCAAGGTGTGGTATTACGTTAGTGGAGAACTGACTTTCACACTTTACTGGACCCTGCCAAATACAAATGAACAGTTGACTATCAACTGCTGGTAGAAACACACTCCCATGATCACAATGGACATCTTGATGGAAAGTGGACATTCCCCTCGCCTTAAACAAGACCAAGAAACATAGTGTTGTGTAATAACAGTATTACAGTCGAATCGCTGTGCAATGGTAATGCCATCGACTTCCTCTAAGAACTATTTAATCGATGTTTTTGATAACAGCATGTTTCCTGAAGCAAGGCATCGGGACATCGTAACCCCGAAACCCAAGTGTGTGCGTCTGATCCACGAGTGCCACTGAACAATGGGGGAATTACGCTTAGTTCGCATGTGTACAAAATATACTGCTCTTTTTAAATGATCGTCTCATATCATGGCTTGAGGTCAACAACCTATTATGTGATGAGCAAATTTTTTTTAGACCAGGTTGGAAATGCCTCGACCACCCATCAGCCATTACAAAGATAGTCAACACTAGAAACAAATGCCGACAACAGACGTTTGCCTGTATTGTTGATCTTAGTAAAGCTTACTACCGTATCAGTAGATATTTCCTTTGAAAACAACTGTTGAACTTTGACATACAAGGGGAAATGTTTGAGGTCCTCAAATCCTTATATATCCATTACAAGTACTGCGTTAGGGTCGACAACTTAAAGTCCGACTGGTTCAATGTTGACTGTGGTCTTAGAGGTATGTGTTCTATCTCTATCATGTTCACTATTTATAAACGATTTATCAATTGAATTGAAATGCACGGATATACGTACCGGTTGCATGACAGGCCGGCTGCTTATGAGGCACCCGGGCAGCGCCTAACTAGGTGATTAAGGCAAGAATAAATGATACGCAGATTTCTACGTTTTCAGAACAATTCTTCCCAGGATACAGAAGCAATTAGCACAATAGTAACCAACCATAGCTAGGGGACAGCATGGATATATATATATTGTTATGTGTTATATATGAATATTAGTTGGATTTAGAGTTTAGCGAAACATTTATAATAGTTCTATAAAATTGCATTATTTGTGCTTGATCGCGATTTACTGACTTTGCTTCCAGCACAAATAATGCAGTTTGCTTAGTCAGTAAATGCAAAGTACACATATATAAAAGCTATGTAACCAAGACACATGTTTACATATATGAATTATGAGTTCATCTACTCCATTTGGGTGATTATCCACCGCCTAAGTTTATAATATACCATCAATTAAATATATCTTTGTTGATATTATTGTTATTAGTTGAGCCAGCATTTCTAAAGCGTTATATATCCGGGACCAGTCTACCTATTATATATATAATTATGTTGATGTAATATCATTGTGAATAACTTGCATCTATTAAATGGAGTTTTCTTGACTTGGAGATTACATTAGATATATTTCTATTGTCGTAACAATCACGCTGGAGAATGTATATATTAGATGCAGTTTTACTGACATGTAAAGTATTTTAAATAAAGACATGCTTTCTCTCTCAGAATGACTTGACAACAACATGTATCAGATATATCTTGTTAACAGAAATATAGCCATCTTCTATCAGCAACTTCACCTTAAATTATTCATGATTTTGTATTTGTGTTCGGTAGATATGTTTGGCGTGACTATTACTCTTAAAAGGTATTTGCCAAACAAGGTTTGTTCCAATCCAAAAATTGAGGTGTAACTTTTTATTGTACAGTCTACATGTCTACATAGTAGTGCATATAAACTTTGCTACAACAATGTTTATTCTCATTATAATGAGGATTTAAATCATTATAGATTGATGGATGAAATGTATTTTAAAACTTAAACAGCTGAAGTTCTCATATATATATATATATATATATATATATATATATATATATATATATGAGGTATTCTTTTCTTCCGGGTTAGCGCCTAGCCTCAACATGCTGAGGGTACAGGCGGGCGAACAGGAAAAATCAGAAATATTTTTTTTTTCGTTTTTGGTGCAGTGCAATGTATCAGAATAATAATTAGTGCATGTAAACAGTAATGCGTGCAAAAGAACTAGTTATATATAAAAAGTTGAATAATGCAAAGTCTGGATATTGCTCTTAAAGGAGTCAATGCTGTTTTTATTTACAATATGTTGAGGGAGGGAGATCCAAAGTCGAATGGTACTTGGGAAAAAAGAATACAAGTGGTAATTACATCTGGAGTGAGGGATAAGGTAGGACTAGGCCAATATAAGTCATTAACTATCTTGGTCATTAGTAGGCCGAGGCCCCGACCTCAGAGCTAAGTGACACCTGTCTGGAGTTGGGGGCTGTTCGGGGATGCCCCAGTTGTACCTCAAATCTTGAGATAACAGATTGAGTATCATGCAACCACCCCTTATTTATGTGTCATAATTACCATAATGTATGCGGGATTTGGTCTTTGGTGGGTGTCAAGCAACGGGCCACAGCCTTTCTAATGTGGCATAATCTGGGATCTTTATCAATTATACGAAGGAGTGTTGGATACATAGTCATTTATGAACATGGAGTAGAGAGATAGGGAAAGGACACACCCCTGGGGAGTTCCAGTGTTCAGAACGATAGTGCTGGACGTTCATTTTGACATGTGGTTGCTGCAGAAGAAAGTCAAGAATCCAGTAACACATCGATGCGTCTAGTTATAGCGGATGCTGCTTGCAAAACTACGAACTAGCAAACAGTTCAGAACCAATTTTATAACTGAGCACTATGTCAAACAAATTATGAATAGAAGTAATGAGAATTGAAACTTGGCGTTTTGAACGCAGTGTGACTTCCATTGCCTCTTCTATAAAATGATTACTGTCAACAGCTACATGGACGAACCACACTCATGTATGGTTCGGTAATAAATACATTCCATGGTATTATAATTATACCAACTGGTATAATTGTAGTACCATGGTCCAATACTGCCGGTTCAATATAATAGTACAATGAATACAATTTTAGGTACTAGTTACTTTAACTGGATATATTTCAAATTTCTATTTTTCCAAAATAACTCTGATATTATTGTATTATTGTAGTTTCATGTGTAATTGCGCAGTACGTTAAAAGGCATTAATTTGTATCGAACGCTACCAGAAATGATGTGTTATCATTACCAGGATGGACATTATTTGACATAATCTTTAGGTGGTCCATTTTCCGTGGTCTTACCCTAGCCGCTATGTAGGTCTAGACTATTATATACTTTATTATACACATACATAGTTTGCTTGGATGTCGGATGGCTCCCTCCAGTGACAAATCCTGGCTACGCCACTGTATCTTACTGCGTTGTTTTCCTTCAATCATTTTAAACCAGTCTAAGTATATTTTATTTATGCTATACAGTTTCTGAAATGAAATATTGCATATGAAATAATCATTTTAAACGCTCGCCCACATGAATGCCACCATACCGTCTTTCGTGGCCATATTAGTGCACTAAGACGCAACAATTGTAAAACATAAATATACCTGGGAATGGTTGAAAGAACGCAATGAAATATGAAATCTAGCCAACATTGTGTTAGGTCAGGGTTCTACACTAGTGCCGAATTCTTGCCAAACATGGCACGTCCACTACATGGCGCACAACATTGTTCGATCGGTCGTGTATTTCTAAAACGTCCCACGTATTGAAAGTAAAACTTGAGGATATATTTAACTTAAATGCATACTGCTGACCTTCATATACTATATTCGACGACATAATTTCTTGTAAGGTGTTGGTACTCTGTGCGATCTCGTAAACTGAAAATATTGTCAATAGCGACGCGCCCGCTGAAAGTTTATACCGTATGTGTCACGGAAATAGTTTACTCGATAATATGGCGGCGTATTGTATAACATTGTTTTTTAATTCTTCGCACAGCACAGCATTTTTCAACAAATAATAAATGCGTTTTAGCCAAACTGTACTATTTGTGTACATTATCGATTAGCATAAATATAATGGAAGTATACCCCGGTAGGCGACTATTTCCGACCCCTCCAAGTTTAAATGCCCTTTTTTAGTATTACGTTTACGGTTAAGTTAGATTATATTCGATTAGATTCAATTAGCTTGAAGGCACTTTTGACAAGATTGACATCAGATATTTACCTACATTTGTACACGGAGGATAGCAAATAACCACCTCCTCTATAATGTTCAGTCCCAATCAAGTTTATTTATTGGTTCTTCCTGTTTCACTTTGTCTGCGGCAGTGGTCATTTAATGTCAATCTGGCTGCCGTTCTTTTGATTTTTAAGGGTGTCAATGTTATTTTGTATTATGGATTCCAACCTGTTTACGGTGACGACGATCTAATATCAAAATGTATATTGGGGTTAAAGTGCGGAAGAACGCAAATCCAACGCGAAGCCGCCGAAGCCTAACAATTTCGAGACCTGGATGCGAAATCATCTCGAAGAAACGAAATTACAGCCGCACAAAGCAAGCCAAATCAATCAAGAAAGCAGTGCCCAATGTGTCACTATAACGCACGACGTTAGCGGTCTATATGCGTATACCTCAACTTTTGTTTTCGACAATACCAAGTCGAGACGCTTGGAAAACGTGTCCTAACGATTGTCTCCAATGCTCTGTGACACTTGGACTCGCATCACCAGCTGTTGGAGGATACATTCGCTGTACTGTGTGATCCTTTGAACTACGAGACGTCACACAAACGTCGCCCAAAGTTAGGGGAAACTGTTTTACAGATGTGGGTAGAACTGATGGAAGAACGATGCGGACAACCTGTTTGAGTTGAAGTGACATGCAGACAACCTGTCTGAGTTGAAAGAACCTGCGGACAACCTGTCTGAGGTTAAAGAACCTGCGGACAACCTGTCTGAGCTTAAAGAACCTGCGGACAACCTGTCTGAGTTGAAAGAACCTGCGGACAACCTGTCTGAGGTGAAAGAACCTGCGGACAACCTGTCTGAGCTTAAAGAACCTGCGGACAACCTGTCTGAGTTGAAAGAACCTGCGGACAACCTGTCTGAGTTGAAAGAACCTGCGGACAACCTGTCTGAGTTGAAAGAACCTGCGGACAACCTGTCTGAGGTGAAGGAACCTGTAGACAACCTGTCTGAGTTGAAAGAACCTGCGGACAACCTGTCTGAGTTGAAAGAACCTGCGGACAACCTGTCTGAGTTGAAAGAACCTGTAGACAACCTGTCTGAGTTGAAAGAACTTGCGGACAACCTGTCTGAGGTGAAGGAACATGCGGACAATCTGTCTGAGTTGAAAGAACCTGCGGACAACTTGTCTGAGTTGAAGGAACCTGCGGACAACCTCTCTGAGTTGAAGGAACATGCGGACAACCTCTCTGAGTTGAAGGAACCTACGGACAACCTGTCTGAGTTGAAGGAGCATGCGGGCAACCTGTCTGAGTTGAAGGAACATGCAGACAACCTGTCTGAGTTGAAAGAACCTACGGACAACCTGTCTGAGTTGAAGGAACATGCGGACAACCTGTCTGAGTTGAAGGAACCTGCGGACAACCTGTCTGAGTTGCTGCTTCAAACGTGGATTATTCATCATTAGTGCCTTTTTAGGTCGTCCACCAGTTGTCAAATGGTATGCACAAATACTACAACTTCTTGCTGCAACAGCAAAAACGTAATTGACGCCAACATCAAGCAGTGGCACCCATCCGTTCAGTTGAACATTACTTTCCACTGATTGACATTTCAGCAGTTGGTCATGTTCAGTCAGTTTGTGTTGAGGTAAATATTTAGCTTGAACGTAGTGATCCAAATGAGCCTAAATGTTTTTCATCTCATCCCTCAATCCCAAGTGATCGATATGACAGGGATGCTTTGGAAACATGGCATTTGATGTCTCGGTTACACAGGAAATTTGGAATAGCACTAGGTCCCCTCGAGCAACCGCTACCCGCTTCCACCAGCTTACTCTTAAAATGTAACTTCCTGCCCGGCATGCAGTGCTGGAGAATTTCGCCAGGAAAACACCCGTGAACACACTTATTTGCAAGCAAACCCTAACTGACGAAGAGTTTCTAAAGAATTACACGCAAGAACAGAAGTCGATGATTACTGGAGACAAGACAGTTTAACGTATGACCTGGGAACGAAAACTCTATATAAGGGTAATGCTATCCTTAAATAACATGAGAAAAATCACAAAGAAAACTGAGTAAATTGTGTTTTGGCGGAGAAAGAACAGCCAACTCCATAACTAATCAGGAATTTCAGACTTATTTGACATCATATTTGTAAAATATTCTGATTTTGCTTACGTAACTTGTCTATTGCAAATAAGGCACTGTTTATTATATAATGACGAACGTGTTTTGCGCCAAATACGGTCAAGATAACGTCATTGTCTATACATGTCAAATATATCAATTGCTGGGTTTCTAAACAAATCTGAATCCAATATATCATCATTGAAAGCGTACCCATATAGTATGATCTAACAAATGAAAGTTGTTTAAATGTCATGACTAATCTTTAAATGTGTTTATTTGGGTATGTTTTGACACCTATCAAACTTTTGATGAGTGTGACTGTTTTAGACACAACAAAATACCCACATTCTCTTCAAGAATAATCCAAGTAAATTGTCTCCGATGGCCCAATGTTTGATACCATCGGAAAACTGGGTATATATTCTAAACACTGACAGCATTTTCATTAAAAACTTTCCCTAAATTTGCATGTCAATGGGGCTTTCATGAAGGCTAAGCGTCATCTCGTGACCAGAAATCAGCTCTCTGATTGGCCAGTCGTCATTTACGGCTCGCCAGATCAACTTCCGGTATTTTGTTTACGCGCGTTTTACCTTGAGCCAGACATAAAACACCAGGACTGGTTCGACCCCAACGACCAGGAGCTACAGACTCTTACGAGCAGAAGAGACCAAGCCCACCAGAGAGTGTTGCAAACCAGGAGCACTAGATCCACCACTGCAGCATATAAAGATGACTGCAGACTGCTACAAAAACGCACCCGTGCACTTAAGTCAGACTGGTGGGAAAGGAAGGCAGTGGAGCTGCAGAGGGCTGCTGACAGAAACGACAAGAAGGGCTTCTACAATGGACTGAAGGAAGTGTGGGGACCCAAAAAGAAGGGACCTGTTCATCTGAAATCAGCTGACGGAATGGAGACCTCCTCCGACAGCAAGAGAGTTGTAGCAAGATGGAGTGAACACTACAGCATTACCAAGACAAGCCTCGATGAGATTCCAACCATGGATGAGGTGGTAAGAGCAATCGCCGGCCTGAAAGATGGCAACGCACCTGGAGGAATTCCTGCAGAAGTATGGAAGCACGGAGGAGACAAACTGTTCAGCAGACTGCACCAACTAATCACCAATGTATGGGAGGTGGGTTCTGTACCACAAGATTGTGTGAACTGTAGACGAATGTCTCTTCTTTCCATAGCAGGCAAGATGTTTGCCAGGATCCTCCTCTACATACTATATACCCACATAACACCAGAGGTAGTTCCGGAGACACAATGTGGCACCAGAGGTAACCGGAGCACCGTGGATATGATATTTTGTCTCCGACAGTTACAAGAAAAGTGCACTGAGCAGGACCGACCACTGTACATGGTATTTGTCGACTACAGTAAGGCGTTCGATACAGTTGGGAGGACCGGGCTATGGCAGCAACTGAGGAAGCATGGCTGCCCAGAGAAGTTCACAACAATGATCGAGGCACTACATACCGAAATGTTGGCGAATGTTAGTGTTGGTGGGGAAGTCTCGGAATCGTTTGGTGTCACAAATGGGGTCACGCAAGGTTGTGCACTGGCCCCCATGCTCTTCTCCATCTTCCAATCAGCAGTGCTCGACGAGGCTTTCCGAGACAAGGTGGATGGCGTCTACATATAGTCCAGACAGAGCGCTGACCTATTCAACGTCGCACACTTCAGAGCGAAGACCAAGACTTCTCGGATACTGATGAGAGATCTGCTATTCGCAGATGACAGTGCACTGGTTGCACACTCTGCTGAAGGTTAACATCAAGAAAACCGAGGTGCTGTACCAAGCCAACTCTACAAGAACCCGAGAGGAGGATATGATGGTTGATGGAAACAAGCTGAACTCTGTTCTAGAATGCACCTACCTCGGAAGCACTATATCAAGTATTGGATGCATTGATGATGAAATACAGAGGAGGATGGCCAAGGCTACTGCATCTTTCAGCCGACTACGCCAGAGACTCTGGAACAATCACTATGTGTCCATGCGGGTTAAAGGCAAGATATACTGTGCAATCGTGCTGTCCACCCTCAAATATGGAGCCGAGGCCTGGGCAGTGTACAGGCGAAAACGCTGCATGCCTTCATTATGCGACATCTGCGTTCGGTCATGAGGATAACCTGGATGGACAAAGTGACAAACAAGGAAATACTCGAACGGACAGGGCTGCCATCTATGGAAGCTCTTCTGATCAGAAAGAATCTCCGGTGGACTGGACACCTCATGAGGAGTCACCAGACAGGCTACCAAAGCAGGTTCTCTACTCTCAACTGTCTTCTGGTCACAGAAAGAGAGGAGCGCCTTCGTCTCCGGTTCAAGGATACCATCAAGAGAAACCTGAAGCTGAGAGACATAAAGACCGACACATGGACATCACTCTCACAGCAGAAAGATAAATGGAGAGCATTAATCAAGTGATGGAAGTAGTCTTTGTCGCATCGCGACCGACGGCATAATGACGATGATGATACCTTGAGTTTGAAAATTCACTGTTAAAACGAACTATTTCAGTATTATGATATGAATTTAAGCAAGGAGAACATTGTCTTTTAACTTCTAAATGAAACTGCTCGCTGTGGCCTCAGCGATACGAGTCTTAGATATGTGGGTATCGATTATTTCATGCATGACTTTGACGGGGTATATTTGGCAGTTTAGTTTTACCGTCTAGCACTACGCTACAATCCAGCCGTGGTACCTAATTTCCCTATATTATATTGCGTAAAGCAATATAATATAATGATTAACTTAATAATAATGTAATGAGTACGTCATGTATTGACAGGTTTGATTGCCTTATGAAAACGCACTGCGTAAAATTTTCAAATATGTCGACTGCTGTCACTTCCTATGTTTGCATCTGTCCTGTCATTCTCATCTCAGACTCGATGTGATAATCATGCCTGCCTATTTTCGACATTTCAGGTGTATCTTAGGAAATAAATTGACTATAAGTAAAATTGAGATATAATTATTTCCGTCTGATCTGCTCTATCCAAATATGCAATAAAACACACTACCATTATATTCGAGAAGCGTCTGATTTTGGGATGATGGGTCACACACGCACACGCACACGCACACGCACACGCACACGCACACGCACACGCACACGCACACGCACACGCACACGCACACGCACACGCGCACGCGCACGCGCACGCGCACGCGCACGCGCACGCGCACGCGCACTCACACACATATATACATATATAGGTCTATAGGAAATTCTTGTTTAGATATGATGTTATACACATTTTAATATCAACAATCACGCCCTGATGATCTGATAACCCATTTGAAACCTACAGTACTTCATGTTGGACGGGTTATCAAGAGGTCACGCCAATGGCCATGTATATGGGTCGAAAAGGTTACATGTTGTTTCAAATCAAAGGATGTTAGAATATCAACAAACATAGTAGTAATTGAAGAATGTATATCCTAATGAAAATTAAAATCACAAAGAATATAAAGTTCTGAATGATTGGTTGCTTGATTTTCCCTCAGATCCTGAAAGTCTTCAAATATATTTGCAGGCCAATTTATTTGAAGAGAGGCTAGTAAATGTAATGGCTATGCAAGTCTATTGACACTAAAACGATGTCCCTAGCCTGCTGTAATGCAAAGTTGTAACCCATTTTATAATTTCCCAGGTTCGCGGTAGCCATCTTGGATTTGTTTGGTTCCCACGAATTGCCCAAAGATGACACATTGCCATCCCACTGATTTGAGTTAAGGCATCCACAAACTACATGATTCAGCAAAAGACTTTACCCGACCAACCATTTCTAGGTTCCATACAGTACATAATAGGGCGGCCACTCGACTATTACGACGGCACACAAATTCAAAAGCACCCGCCTTGCGATGTCATGATGTGAGACAGCGGAAGTAGAATGGTGCTGAAGCTCCGGTTTCCACGTCACTGGCTGAAGACTAGGTGCACAACTGTTTTTAATGATATTGCCATTCTAACATTACATTTTTTATCTGTTATATATAATTCATAATATTATGTGTACTATTAATGTGAATGTTGTGTGTTTATATAGTTACTACACGAGTGTTTTGAATCAGCACTTTTCCACTATTTATTTATTTTGTATTTATGGGCGCTGTATAAATTCCTATGTTATTATTATCATTATTATTCTCTTTGTTTATGTCGACCTACAACATCTGTAGTAACATCAACCGAGACAAGTACCTTACCTCTCCCTGTGACGCACCTCACAGTCGTATTCCAGGTTAATCTAGAAAGATGTTCACTTTTCAATCAGTTCCCGTGGCGCTGCAAGATGTGGGCGGAAATGGCGTGTAGCAGCAGTTACGTCACTTCCGGTTAATTTTGCTCAGCTTCCTGCCATTTCTGCCGTGGCGCTTCGCTATTGGTCGTTGCCACTGCTAAACAAAATCTCCTGTTTTCGTATTATTTTAGTCAATAATTTAACTCGGACAATGCCTACCGTCACTTTTAAAGGCAATTTTCTTTATTTAAATGCAGTCACGCCGTCAACAGTTTGGTGCGTGGCACTCTGAAGGGTTTGCTGCGTGGCACTCTGAGGGATTTGGTGCGTGGTACTCTGAAGGGTTTGCTGCGTGGCACTCTGAACGGTTTGCTGCGTGGCACTCTGAATGGTTTGCTACGTGGCACTCTGATGGGTTTGCTGCGTGGCACTCTGAGGGATTTGGTGCGTGGCATTCTGAAGGGTTTGGTGCGTGGCACTCTGAATGGTTTGCTGCGTGGCACTCTGAGGGATTTGGTGCGTGGCACTCTGAAAGGTTTGCTACGTGGCACTCTGATGGGTTTGCTGCGTGGCACTCTGAAGGGTTTGCTGCGTGGCACTCTGAAGGGTTTGGTGCGTGGCACTCTGAAGGGTTTGCTGCGTGGCACTCTGAAGGGTTTGGTGCGTGGCACTCTGAGGGATTTGGTGCGTGGCACTCTGAAAGGTTTGCTACGTGGCACTCTGAAGGGTTTGCTGCGTGGCACTCTGAAGGGTTTGGTGCGTGGCACTCTGAAGGGTTTGGTGCGTGGCACTCTGAAGGGTTTGCTGCGTGGCACTCTGAAGGGTTTGGTGCGTGGCACTCTGAAGGGTTTGCTGCGTGGCACTCTGAATGGTTTGGTGCGTGGCACTCTGAATGGTTTGGTCCGTGACACTCAGAAGGGTTTGTTACGTGGCATTCTGAAGGGTTTGGTGCAGGGCACTCTGAATGGTTTGGCGCGTGGCACTCTGATGGGTTTGCTGCGTGGCACTCTGAAGGGTTTGCTGCGTGGCACTCTGAAGGGTTTGGTGCGTGGCACTCTGAAGGGTTTGCTGCGTGGCACTCTGAATGGTTTGGTGCGTGGCACTCTGAATGGTTTGGTCCGTGACATTCAGAAGGGTTTGTTACGTGGCATTCTGAAGGGTTTGGTGCAGGGCACTCTGAATGGTGTGGCGCGTGGCACTCTGATGGATTTGGTGCGTGGCACTCTGAAGGGTTTGCTGCGTGACACTCTGAATGGTTTGGTGCGTGGCACTCAGAAGGGTTTGTTACATGGCATTCTGAAGGGTTTGGTGCAGGGCACTCTGAATGGTTTGGCGCGTGGCACTCTGAGGGATTTGGTGCGTGGCACTCTGGAGGATTTGCTGCGTGGCACTCTGAATGGTTTGGTGCGTGACACTCTGAAGGATTTGGTGCGTGGCACTCTGAAGGGTTTGTTACGTGGCATTCTGAAGGGTTTGGTGCGTGGCACTCTGAATGGTTTGGTACGTGGCACTCTGAAGGGTTTGGTGCGTGGCACTCTGAAGGGTTTGCTACGTGGCACTCTGAAAGGTTTGGTGCGTGGCACTCTGAAGGATTTGGTGCGTGGCACTCTGAAGGGTTTGTTGCGTGGCACTCTGAAGGGTTTGCTGCGTGGCACTCTGAAGGGTTTGCTACGTGGCACTCTGAAGGGTTTGCTGCGTGGCACTCTGAAGGGTTTGCTGCGTGGCACTCTGAAGGGTTTGCTATGTGGCACTCTGAAGGGTTTGCTGCGTGGCACTCTGAGGGATTTGGTGCGTGGCACTCTGAAAGGTTTGGTACGTGGCACTCTGAAGGGTTTGGTGCGTGGCACTCTGAAGGGTTTGCTACGTGGCACTCTGAAAGGTTTGGTGCGTGGCACTCTGAAGGATTTGGTGCGTGGCACTCTGAAGGGTTTGTTGCGTGGCACTCTGAAGGGTTTGCTGCATGGCACTCTGAAGGGTTTGCTACGTGGCACTCTGAAGGGTTTGCTGCGTGGCACTCTGAAGGGTTTGTTGCGTGGCACTCTGAAGGGTTTGCTATGTGGCACTCTGAAGGGTTTGCTGCGTGGCACTCTGAGGGATTTGGTGCGTGGCACTCTGAAAGGTTTGCTACGTGGCACTCTGATGGGTTTGCTGCGTGGCACTCTGAAGGGTTTGCTGCGTGGCACTCTGAAGGGTTTGGTGCGTGGCACTCTGAAGGGTTTGGTGCGTGGCACTCTGAAGGGTTTGCTGCGTGGCACTCTGAATGGTTTGGTGCGTGGCACTCTGAATGGTTTGGTCCGTGACACTCAGAAGGGTTTGTTACGTGGCATTCTGAAGGGTTTGGTGCAGGGCACTCTGAATGGTTTGGCGCGTGGCACTCTGAGGGATTTGGTGCGTGGCACTCTGAAGGGTTTGCTGCGTGACACTCTGAATGGTTTGGTGCGTGGCACTCTGAAGGGCTAGCTGCGTGGCACTCTGAATGGTTTGGTCCGTGACACTCAGAAGGGTTTGTTACGTGGCATTCTGAAGGGTTTGGTGCAGGGCACTCTGAATGGTTTGGCGCGTGGCACTCTGAGGGATTTGGTGCGTGGTACTCTGAAGGATTTGCTGCGTGGCACTCTGAATGGTTTGGTGCGTGACACTCTGAAGGATTTGGTGCGTGGCACTCTGAAGGGTTTGTTGCGTGGCACTCTGAAGGGTTTGCTGAATGGCACTCTGAAGGGTTTGCTACGTGGCACTCTGAAGGGTTTGCTACGTGGCACTCTGAAGGGTTTTGTGCGTGGCACTCTGAAGGGTTTGGTGCGTGGCACTCTGAATGGTTTGGTGCGTGGCACTCTGAAGGGTTTGGTGCGTGGCACTCTGAAGGGTTTGGTGCGTGGCACTCTGAAGGGTTTGCTACGTGGCACTCTGAAGGGTTTGGTGCGTGGCACTCTGAAGGGTTTGTTGCGTGGCACTCTGCAGGGTTTGGTGCGTGGCACTCTGAAGGATTTGTTGCGTGGTACTCTGAAGGGTTTGCTGCGTGGCACTCTGAAAGGTTTGTTGCGTGGCACTCTGAAGGGTTTGCTACGTGGCACTCTGAAGGGTTTGGTGCGTGGCACTCTGAAGGGTTTGGTGCGTGGCACTCTGAAGGGTTTGCTACGTGGCACTCTGAAGGGTTTGGTGCGTGGCACTCTGAAGGGTTTGGTGCGTGGCACTCTGAAGGGTTTGCTACGTGGCACTCTGAAAGGTTTGTTGCGTGGCACTCTGAAGGTTTGCTGCGTGGCACTCTGAAGGGTTTGGTGCGTGGCACTCTGAAGGGTTTGCTACGTGGCACTCTGATAGGTTTGTTGCGTGGCACTCTGAAGGGTTTGCTACGTGGCACTCTGAAGGGTTTGGTGCGTGGCACTCTGAAGGGTTTGCTACGTGGCACTCTGATAGGTTTGTTGCGTGGCACTCTGAAGGGTTTGTTGCGTGGCACTCTGAAGGGTTTGCTGCGTGGCACTCTGAAGGGTTTGGTGCGTGGCACTCTGAAGGGTTTGCTACGTGGCACTCTGATAGGTTTGTTGCGTGGCACTCTGAAGGGTTTGCTACGTGGCACTCTGATAGGTTTGTTGCGTGGCACTCTGAAGGGTTTGTTGCGTGGCACTCTGAAGGGTTTGCTGCGTGGCACTCTGAAGGGTTTGGTGCGTGGCACTCTGAAGGGTTTGCTACGTGGCACTCTGATAGGTTTGTTGCGTGGCACTCTGAAAGGTTTGCTACGTGGCACTCTGAAGGGTTTGCTACGTGGCACTCTGAAAGGTTTGTTACGTGGCACTCTGAAGGGTTTGCTACGTGGCACTCTGAAGGGTTTGCTACGTGGCACTCTGAAGGGTTTGCTGCGTGGCACTCTGAAAGGTTTGTTGCGTGGCACTCTGAAAGGTTTGCTACGTGGCACTCTGAAGGGTTTGCTACGTGGCACTCTGATAGGTTTGTTGCGTGGCACTCTGAAGGGTTTGCTACGTGGCACTCTGAAGGGTTTGGTGCGTGGCACTCTGAAGGGTTTGCTACGTGGCACTCTGATAGGTTTGTTGCGTGGCACTCTGAAGGGTTTGTTGCGTGGCACTCTGAAGGGTTTGCTGCGTGGCACTCTGAAGGGTTTGGTGCGTGGCACTCTGAAAGGTTTGTTGCGTGGCACTCTGAAAGGTTTGCTGCGTGGCACTCTGAAGGGTTTGCTACGTGGCACTCTGATGGGTTTGCTGCGTGGCACTCTGAAGGGTTTGCTACGTGGCACTCTGAAGGGTTTGCTGCGTGGCACTCTGATAGGTTTGTTGCGTGGCACTCTGAAGGGTTTGCTACGTGGCACTCTGATAGGTTTGTTGCGTGGCACTCTGAAGGGTTTGCTACGTGGCACTCTGATGGGTTTGCTGCGTGGCACTCTGAAAGGTTTGTTGCGTGGCACTCTGAAAGGTTTGCTACGTGGCACTCTGAAGGGTTTGCTACGTGGCACTCTGAAAGGTTTGTTGCGTGGCACTCTGAAGGGTTTGCTGCGTGGCACTCTGAAGGGTTTGCTACGTGGCACTCTGAAAGGTTTGTTACGTGGCACTCTGAAGGGTTTGGTGCGTGGCACTCTGAAGGGTTTGTTGCGTGGCACTCTGAAGGGTTTGCTACGTGGCACTCTGAAGGGTTTGGTGCGTGGCACTCTGAAGGGTTTGCTACGTGGCACTCTGAAGGGTTTGTTACGTGGCACTCTGAAGGGTTTGGTGCGTGGCACTCTGAAGGGTTTGCTACGTGGCACTCTGAAGGATTTGTTGCGTGGTACTCTGAAGGGTTTGCTGCGTGGCACTCTGAAGGGTTTGCTACGTGGCACTCTGAAGGGTTTGGTGCGTGGCACTCTGAAGGGTTTGGTGCGTGGCACTCTGAAGGGTTTGTTGCGTGGTACTCTGAAGGGTTTGCTACGTGGTACTCTGAAGGGTTTGGTGCGTGGCACTCTGAAGGGTTTGCTGCGTGGCACTCTGAAGGGTTTGTTGCGTGGCACTCTGAAGGGTTTGCTACGTGGCACTCTGAAGGGTTTGGTGCGTGGCACTCTGAAGGGTTTGCTACGTGGCACTCTGATAGGTTTGTTGCGTGGCACTCTGAAGGGTTTGCTACGTGGCACTCTGAAAGGTTTGTTGCGTGGCACTCTGAAGGGTTTGCTGCGTGGCACTCTGAAGGGTTTGTTGCGTGGCACTCTGAAGGGTTTGCTGCGTGGCACTCTGAAGGGTTTGGTGCGTGGCACTCTGAAGGGTTTGCTACGTGGCACTCTGAAAGGTTTGTTGCGTGGCACTCTGAAGGGTTTGCTACGTGGCACTCTGAAGGGTTTGGTGCGTGGCACTCTGAAGGGTTTGCTACGTGGCACTCTGAAAGGTTTGTTGCGTGGCACTCTGAAGGGTTTGTTGCGTGGCACTCTGATAGGTTTGTTGCGTGGCACTCTGAAGGGTTTGCTACGTGGCACTCTGAAGGGTTTGCTACGTGGCACTCTGATAGGTTTGTTGCGTGGCACTCTGAAGGGTTTGTTGCGTGGCACTCTGAAGGGTTTGCTGCGTGGCACTCTGAAGGGTTTGGTGCGTGGCACTCTGAAAGGTTTGTTGCGTGGCACTCTGAAGGGTTTGGTGCGTGGCACTCTGAAGGGTTTGCTACGTGGCACTCTGAAAGGTTTGTTGCGTGGCACTCTGATAGGTTTGTTGCGTGGCACTCTGAAGGGTTTGCTACGTGGCACTCTGAAAGGTTTGTTGCGTGGCACTCTGAAGGGTTTGCTGCGTGGCACTCTGAAAGGTTTGTTGCGTGGCACTCTGAAGGGTTTGCTACGTGGCACTCTGAAAGGTTTGTTGCGTGGCACTCTGAAGGGTTTGCTGCGTGGCACTCTGATAGGTTTGTTGCGTGGCACTCTGAAGGGTTTGTTGCGTGGCACTCTGAAGGGTTTGGTGCGTGGCACTCTGAAAGGTTTGTTGCTTGGCACTCTGAAAGGTTTGTTGCGTGGTACTCTGAAAGGTTTGTTGCGTGGCACTCTGAAGGGTTTGTTGCGTGGTACTCTGAAAGGTTTGTTGCGTGGCACTCTGAAGGGTTTGTTGCGTGGCACTCTGAAGGGTTTGGTGCGTGGCACTCTGAAGGGTTTGCTACGTGGCACTCTGAAAGGTTTGTTGCGTGGCACTCTGAAGGGTTTGCTACGTGGCACTCTGATAGGTTTGTTGCGTGGCACTCTGAAGGGTTTGGTGCGTGGCACTCTGAAAGGTTTGTTGCGTGGCACTCTGAAAGGTTTGTTGCGTGGTACTCTGAAAGGTTTGTTGCGTGGCACTCTGAAGGGTTTGTTGCGTGGTACTCTGAAAGGTTTGTTGCGTGGCACTCTGAAGGGTTTGTTGCGTGGCACTCTGAAGGGTTTGGTGCGTGGCACTCTGAAGGGTTTGCTACGTGGCACTCTGAAGGGTTTGCTACGTGGCACTCTGAAAGGTTTGTTGCGTGGCACTCTGAAGGGTTTGCTACGTGGCACTCTGATAGGTTTGTTGCGTGGCACTCTGAAGGGTTTGCTACGTGGCACTCTGAAGGGTTTGCTACGTGGCACTCTGAAGGGTTTGCTGCGTGGCACTCTGAAGGGTTTGCTACGTGGCACTCTGAAGGGTTTGCACCGTGGCACTCTGAAAGGTTTGGTGCGTGGCACTCTGAAAGGTTTGCTACGTGGCACTCTGATGGGTTTGCTGCGTGGCACTCTGAAGGGTTTGCTGCGTGGCACTCTGAAGGGTTTGGTGCGTGGCACTCTGAAGGGTTTGGTGCGTGGCACTCTGAAGGGTTTGCTGCGTGGCACTCTGATGGGTTTGCTGCGTGGCACTCTGAATGGTTTGTTGCGTGGCACTCCTATGCCCCACCCCGCCCCTCTTGTATATTGTATCTTGTAATTGGTCCGTACAGCTAAACTTGCATTCCAGTGTTGGTGTTGCGTGCTAATGTTCGGGGTGCTGGGCTAGGATAGGACCTGTAGGGAGTCGTCTCCAGTTGTAGAAGTATGATAACATAGAGAATACGAGAATATCTTCGTTTGGATGTATATCGGTAGCAGTCCCATCTGTTGTCGGACACTACATGTACGTCTCATAACGATGTAGCAATGTAGTTCGCTCCTGTCCAGCACTTCGATCTGCCAATAACATCGGCAGGCTTCATCGACTGCAGAATGCTGCGGCTCGTTGATTTATATTCAACGAGGGCAGCAGTCTTGCCGTTGCGAGACCCCGACACAAAGCTGGCGAGTGTGCATTTGTCAACGCTGCTGGAATAATATGGAATGCGTTACCAACAATTGTAACGTCCAAAACTACCATAAAATCGTCCAAAGCTGCATTAAAAACTCACCTATTTATTTCGACCTACACCTATTAATGACCGTTCAGACATGTTTATGTATTTATAATTATTATTCATAATTATAATTTATTCATATTATTTATCCGGTTAACACTGAAAGAACATTTAAAGTACTTTATTTACTATTATAATTGTTTCATTTATAATCCACTGATGTTTACACAGCATTTTAATTTTATTATTAGTTATTGTATTCAGTTTTAATTGTATAAAATGTTTAATTTGTATAGTGTAGTTTTAATGAAATAACATATGTAAAGCGCGGTGAAAGTTAAGGATATATGCGCCATATTAAATAAAGATTATAATCTTTATAATGTCCCAAGAACATATGGATGTGGATTAGATGACTGTTTCAGTGTGTTGGAGAGAGGGGCTCTCGTCAAGGCGGGGCAGCTCATCGAAGCAGCACCGGAAACATGCTCTACCGATTGACGAGGAGAACATGAACGCCCTCGTTGTCAGAGGGCCCTGTAGGTGGCAGCAGTGTGCAGGGTCAGCGATGTGGGTTAGAAAATGCATTACACTTTTTGTAAGCTTATAATTTGTTGATACATTTTAGATGTGCTGTATCAAAACTTGATAATTTTCCATAAATACTTTCTCTGCTTCTTTGCGTCTTGTAAATCAATACATAACTCGGGCGTTATCTACGTAACAAGCCAGTACATAACTGTGTTTGTGCGAATCACTTAACTTTGTGCGACGTGGGTGAGTAGTCGTATTATAATGGGATTCAAGAAAATGCATACTCATTGTACGCTTCCGAAAATGTTGACACATATGAACAACCCCAACAACGGGAGATCAATGACCGAGGCATTCTACTATCAGATCGACCTATATCCTGTTGTAACAAACCATTATCCTTTCGGGGACTTAGCCAATGTTGAATAACAAACACAGCCCGACATCCATAGAAATACCCATCAATGTAGCTTACGGGTGTTTACGTGATATGCATGGTTGTTTGCGTTGATATAATTCGTGGAAGGTCGTCAGTCAGACGCCGTTGGAGGGTTGTGCGCAGACCCTGACGGGCAGTGAGTGAAGACCGTGACAACACTGGGTAAGTTGAACAACCCAGCACCGAGTTCCGTGCTCTCGCTCGTTCGTTGTTATCGTGGCGGCGATAGTTTATTTTGCACACATTGTTTCGTGGGGACACACGTAGGCTGCTTGGGTGCACGGCGTTATGTTGAACAGAATGCCGCGGGCTAACTCGTTAGGTCAGTGACCGAAGTATAGGTCAGTCGCAATAATAGCAACACTCCCACCCCGTCGGAAGAAGGCTACATAAGCTGCACTCACGGGCGGGACATACCACAACACAGGGTAGCAGGTCCACGACTGTGGAACTCTCTCCCTGCCGAGATGAAGAAAACCTGTTGCCTCGTGACTTTTAAAAGCCTATTGAAAACCCACCTATTCCGGGCTGTGTATGAAGTGTAGACACCTGTCAGTTTATTTAAATTGTATTTAATGTTTACCTATTTATTATCTTGTACATGTTTTATATTAATGTTACATAATGTCATGCTCATTATTTCATTATTAATATACCATTTATTTTAATAATTATCTTTAACTAACTTATTTATTTTATTATTTATTACTATTACTTTCTATAAATATTATGTTATGTATTTTATTTACCTTAACAAACTTAATATTATAATTTTACGACACATGTATACATACTCATGTACAGCGCCTCCGAATGGATATTTCTAGATTGATGGCGCTTTATAAATGTTTTTCTTCTTCTTATTATTATTATTATTAAGGCTGGCATCAAGCAGGAGACAGCATACAGGGACAAAGGACGCAATTCACGAAAACAGGTGAGTAGTCAGGATCATATCCCAAACAACTGTTAATAATTAAATTATATTAAATTAATTCCGCAGTCATTTAGTTGATCAAAGGATTTGAGCACGTAAGTTGGGAGTCGCGGTCGTTTTTTAGGAGGGGTGCGTAAAACGTGCGTTCGGACGAACCTATGTTATCGACAGGGATCAAACTTTACACAATGGCTATGTTACCTGTACAGCCCACACGTATGCCCTACTCTGGAGCGGCACCCCGTTGTCATAGAGCAGTTTGGGGCAACGCCATGGTACATATGTATTTCTTGTGTGTAACTTCCTTTCTAAAGTCGGCCAAATTTGTTTTCAAGACAAAGCGGAGTCTTTGACTGTGAATATCTAACGTCTTTGGGGAGGCTCCCAATGAGATTGGAATGTGACACCCACCCTGATATTATGGCCGGGTGAGATATTTAATAATAAGATGTTATCCAATATAGTGCTATTTCATCTAGTTTACTATTATAATCATTATGGTCATGTGTATGACGTTAGAAAATAAGCACGCACCAAATAACTTCGCAAGAGAGACTACATTCAGGGAAAACTAATTATTATCTGTAATAGTAATGATAAAGACTTCTTATTCGCCAGTATCCTCGAAGATCAAGCTCAGTGGCGCGTCAAACACCAAAGGATTAAGCATCTCGTAATCGTAAACAATGCGCGAGTCGACGACGGATGGATGAAGGTGCTAGGAAGCTAAGGAGGACTGGCAGCACTAATAGTGCAGAATAAATTAGATGCACCACTACCGGAGGTATAACAAGCTGGAACCGGTCTCATTTTGGCCGTCTGGATCTCTAGTGTTTTTTTAAACGATGTTGTATTTGCAGCAAACTTGTACAACATGCTGCATTAACCCCTTGTGTGCGGCAACCTCTGAAAAAATGACGTTTTCAGTTACTTGCTTATTTTATGAAATCAGCCCTGTTATTGTTTAGAATTGGTAGTTATATCAATGTATTTCATTGAAATAGACATGTAGCAATATATTTAGGCAGTTTTATGCCGATAATGGGGTTAAGGTCCAAAAATAGGCCAAAATACGGCGATTGTTTGTAATTTTGACCAAACTGAAGCACATGTTCTTGCACCCTCTACCAATACATGTTGCAACAGTGCCAGACTTGACATTTTTCATCATCCAGGATGTGTCATTGATGGACAAATCAGTTTGAGCATGGTGAAGTGGGTATAACATGGTCCATGGTCCATTCCGTTTTTCAGAAACTAGAGATCCAGAAGATCAAAATGAGACCGGTCCCAGCTTGTTATACCTCCGGTAGGGGTATCTCCTTAAATAGAGCCCCTTTTCAGCTTCGGCCGCTGCACTATAAAGAGATAGGCTTGTAGACGCCGGCGGAATAAAATTATATTTCTCCACAGAGTTGGTGCAGTAACAGGAAAATATCAGGTTCCAGCTTTCTTTTTCACCCGAGGAATGTGACTATATTATTAACAAAACTGCTTCTCTGTGTGTTTGTTTGTTTATTTGTTTGTGTGTTTCTGTCTGTCTTTCTTTCTTTTTTTTGTGCCTTTTTATTTTGTTTGTTTGTGGACCCACGACTCAGTTAATTTGTCAGGCTTAATTTGTCAGGCTGGTTCTTTGGCATACTGTTTCCAGTGGTAGTGCGTTCTGCTTGGTGTAATAGCAATGAAATATAACTGTATGGGTGTATGTGTGCGTGCGAGAATGTGTGTGTGACATTTCGCGCGAAAGGTGCCTATGCATTTCAATGTTAAGATACATTCTGCGGTGCGATATCAGCTGATTGTGTAGGTGCCAGCAGTGTTGATATATTTAGTAATAAAATCGAATAACACCTAAGAAGGGCGGGGTGTACTTTGATAGATAAATTGAATTATCGATAAGCCAAAGGGCTTCCTAGGCCACCTGCCATCTTCCGTTGAATCTGTAGGTGGCAATCTTGTTAAATCTTGTTAAATATTATTCACATATTGCGGTAAACCATTGTAGTACAGTCACACAGTAATTACGAAGTCTACCCTACAGCGACGTGATACTAGCGGTAGCGCATAGTGAACTGTGTTGATTAACGTTCACATTTGTGAGATAATTTTAACGAAACAATGCATGTAGAAAATAATTCAAGATTCAGTCAATTTTTAATTCTTTAGTAAAGGTGTATCGCTTTCACCAAATATAAATAATGAAATGTCAACAAATAAGCTGACATTCATAATAGAACAGATACATGATAAGCAATGTAATTAGTCTAAATATTAGACCAGCTAAACATGTTCATCTCAGGAGAAACCTTAAGGAGGGAGTTATCTGTAGGGATATCTTTGATTGTCTGTTGTATTCCACGGTGGGATATGCCACTGATGTCATGGTCTAGATGGACAATATTTAGTATGTCTTGTTGACACTTAAAGACATTGTATACTTTTAAAAAGATTACACCTTTTTTTAGTGTTTCTATGTGTGAAATATAGTAACATTTATTTTATATTAATGTTTGTTTAAAGTATCAATTTTTAACAAGCATTTGCTATTTTTCAATGTTTTCTCCAGTTTACATTTGTGTCTGTAATTAAAACCCCTCAAACACTGAATTGACTTGATTCAACATATGCATTGTCTGTCTTCAAAGTGTCTGTATATTTGTCTTTGTTTATGGAAATATCATATATTTACATCAAAGAAAAATCACGGCCGGCTGTCCTCTTTATTTTATCCCGAATACAATTCTAGTTGTAGGTCATTGTGTAAAATAATTTTTATTAATTTCTAATCCTGTTGATGACAGCCCTGGGCTGTTGTGACTTGCATAATTCACGTAAAGTGCTTGCCAATTAAATTTAATGAGCATGTCATAGGTAGATAGTATAAAGACCAAGAATACGTGATCAGTGCAAGACAACACAAAAATTGAGAATGTTTGGTATGATCATGTGATCGGTCCGCGGCAAGAAAACGCGGGTCATTCATACATAATTTCACGTGCATAGTTACAAGACCAAGAACACGTGATCAGTGCACGACAACACAAACATTGAGTATGTTTGGTATGATCATGTGATCGGTCCGCGGCAAGAAAACGCGGTTCATTTTTACATCATTTCAGAACACGTGATCAGTACACGACAACACAAAAATTGAGTGTTTTGGTATGATCATGTGATCGGTCCGCGGCAAGAAAACGCGGTTCATTTTTACATCATTTCAGAACACGTGATCATATGTAGAGAAAGCAGATGAATTTACGAACGACATGACAAGTAAAATTGGTTTGGGGGACTTTGGTAGTAGGCTGTGAAGGCTGCTGTTGAACGTGCGAAAAACGTGGTGCTTTTAGGGGAGCCTCCGTTATGTCGTGCAACAGAACATCAAATACAGAGCAATTATGTCATTGGTTGTCATAATTATGAAAACCTTCTGTTCACAGTTGCTTACAATGAAATATAATACAAAAACGTAAACGATGAAATACCAATTAAAATAATATTACATGTAGATGTTTATATATATTTATATTATGCACACACATAAGCATGCACAGCTTATGGCATTGCTGCTACTCTGAGTTGCTGACTGGTCCTGATAGCCTTTCTTCATCAATAACCCCCCTACTTCGTTGCTTCGGCTGTGGAGCTTTTCTGCTAACCATCATTTACATTTGTTGCAGGAGATTCTTGCTGTAGCTACAAATAAATGTAGTTTTTTTAAAGTATATAAAATTATTAAGAAATTACACAGATGTACTCATAGTGTATGAGGGAAATTATGTAGAAATGGCCAGCATTTTCTTGCCGCGAATCGATCAGATGATCTTACAAAACATACTCATTTATTTGGCAGGATTCCAAGTGCGCGATATGTTAGGCGGGTGAATATGTTACACTGTATCGTATTTGGATGCGCAATTACATATAACATAGGCGTTTGACATAAGAAATCAGTTCGTATAAGGCAAGCCTTTGAACAACTTCATTGAGTCACAGAGAGAATCGAAAAGACACTTTAATGCAATGGCCGGTCGCCCAGCACCAGTGCAAATTCTGCCTCCCAACGCAGTTCTCGCTCCAGCGGCTGTTGCGCAACAGAAACTCGGCCCGTTCCAGTTGCGTCTGATGCTTGACGACGACGTGCATCCACAGCTGGAATGGCTCGCTGCACGAGGATTGCTGAAGAACAGTTTCGAATGCCCTCGTTGCGCAATTGTGCACAGTGTGCGAGAAGGCTCATTTTTAAGAGTAAGGTTCGACACGTACCTCCATGAATTTGTGTGGCAGGAGCGCCACAAAGGACACCAGCATAGACTAGCGCCGTTGCTGGTCTGCATAAGGCAGCAATATCCGTGTTGAGCTGAGACAGAAGAAAAAAACGGTTCTTTTCAGAGCCAACCATTTAACTCATAAAGAGTTGCTACCTCGTTTGTCATCGAATCCCCGATGAAATGGTCGTATCTGTACTCAAAAGCTTTACCTCAGAAAGTAAAACGTACAAGTCGTCCCCACGAACACAATTTAATTTTGTCCAAACAGTAGCAAATTACCTTACTCTACGTATGACCGATTTCAGATAATATAGATGTCACTTTTTAAATTTATTTTCGCAATTAAACAATCTCACTTGCTAATAATTATGAGATACATTTAAAACATTAATTTCCATTTTTATTAATGATTTTGTTTCGCAATTAATTGTGCTCACTTGCTAATAATAATTATAGAATGCATTTAACAACTTTTATTTCCATTTCAAGTACACAAATAATGTTTAACGTGTAAAGAACATTATTGCAATGAAGCACAAATTTCACTTCAACTAAGACTAGGTGCCTTTTGTTTACAAACATATTGCTAATGTCAAACGTTGACAATTTGCAACGCACACTTGTAGTTGTATGTAACAAGTTGCAGTTCTAAAAAAAATGTACACTATACATACACACTAATACAACCTAATACTATTTGTTATGTTCTTGTCTATTTATTAATTCTTACTAATATAAGTTGTTTTGTTTTTTCTTCAATTAATGTAGTTGTATATGCTATGTTCACATTGTACTTTACAAGCTACCCTTGTGCAAGTTATTTCGTATTTAACAGTGTATTGCTTATTTTCATTTCTTTTATGTTTTAATGTATGACTTGTATACATTGTTTTGGACATGACAATTTGCATATACATATACAATAGATATATATTATATATATATATATATATATATATATATATATATATATATATATATATATATATATATATATATAATATACATACATACATACATACACATACAATCTTTCTTTTGTAATTAATTAGTTATCAGGGGTATGACTAGTCCATACACTAGTAAAGATAAGAGCGGACTAGTAAACCTGCCTAATAACTAGTCCAGTTGTCTAGTAAAGATCAACGTGTCATCCAGTCCACCCTAATCCTCTAGCCACAATGACCCATTGTGCCCTAACCCTAACCCATCCACAGGCTGTGGGTGTAACTGAATCGCAAGTCATTAAATGGCTACATCAACTTTATTTACAGATAGATGATGACATTTTCTTAAGCATGGCCAATGGCCACCAGCTATGAACTTTTCAGAGCATTATTTGTAAGACTAACGGTCCTTTTGATGTCTATAATATTATAGTGTGATATTTAAGTTTCAATTAATACAGTCCAATACAGCAATTTCAGTTACATATCATTACTAAGAATAATATAATAAAAATAAAATATAATAAAAATAAATAAATCATCATTACAAATAATAAAGGATGTCGTCTTAGGGCCGTGGACATGTCCGCAATCGAAAGAAATCGCCTCCGTGGTTCTGGTGCCTCTGTGAGGCGCCTACAGCTCGCGCCATATTTGCAGCGGTGGAATAGCGTTGTTAACTTCGACTCTGCGTGTTTAAATTATTCAAAAACACAAATTAAAATATTTTAAAATCTGACTTCTTTGTACCGGAAGTGATGTAGAATCACATTGCGAACACATACACATCGATATAAGGCGAAAAAACGGTTTAAAGAGGCCGTCATAATTTAGGCCAGTTAAGTATAAGTCATAAATCCCTTTTTTGGTCTCCTGCTTCTCTCCTCATGTTTTGGGTTGTTACCTCATAATGCTGCGATCCCTGTTTTTCATTGGTAGTCGATTTCTGCTCATAGCATTTTCCCCATCCTTTCTGCACGCATTCTGGGACTGTGTCTTTCTGTGCTCCAGTGATCGTAGCCAGCTTTGTTTGTTCATGTCTCGTTGCTACGTGTGTGTTCTGTGATATTTTTCTTTTATATACCTTGTCTATCTCGCTTCTTCGGTGTTCTTGTTCTTGTTCTTGCAGCATGCCGCCAGCCAGGGCAACCCGAGGCCGAGGCCGTGGCCGCCCTTCACGCCAAGCTTCGTCCGTGCGTCAAACACGTTCCCGGGCCCGTGCTGTGCCAGTTGATCCGGGCTCCGACTGTGCTGCCCCGTCGGTTACTGTCCCGCCAAGTTCGCCGCCCTTTGTGGACACTTTGCCTTTTCAGCCGGTGTCGTTCGGTCGCCCTCCCCCGCAGTGTGACGAGCTGCAGGACTTTGACACTGCGCCGGGCCTTCGGGCTGTTGTGACTGACTCGGCCTTGGTCCGCAGCACGTGGGAACGCGATATGGAACGACGAGTGGTCTCCTCCGAGCGCATGTTGGGGGAGATTCACAACTTGGTCTTGAACTTGCGCCCGAACCCCGCTGTCGCTGCTCCCTCAGCCGCCCTGGGCAGTGCTGTGCAGTCTGTTTCGGTGGATATGCCACCTGGGGAAGGGCGCCATGCCGTTCCTCCTGTCACAGCACCTGCTGGCCATGCATTGCCGCCATTCCCTGATGCCCCGTGGCCCTCGGTGGACACCTTCTTCCCAGGTACCGCCGTCCCCCCACTGTCCGAGGACACGCAGACTCTCCTTTCCTCCTGCACTTCTACTGCCCTTCCCTTGGACGCCCAAATTACTGATGTCCTCCGCGCCAAGATCATGGCTGGTGATTACATCGACCTTTCCCTCCTTCTTAAGCCCTCCCTCATCCAACCCCAAGAATTCGCTCTTTCCATCGACAGAGGCGCCAGTCAACCCACCGTCTGCGTGTCCCCGGCCAGGCCCAAGGATGCGGCCGTGTCCATTGATCAATGGGGGCGGGCCTTTCAACTGTACATGTCCGTCTACCTGCTGCAGCCGGCCAACCTCCCATGTGCTGTTAAAATGCTGAAATACACGGAGGTGGTGAGGGAGTTGGCCGACGCGGGGGGAGACTGGCGGTCTTACGATGCCGCCTTTCGGACCTTGAGGGGTCGCTGCGGGTGGGCCTGGGACTCCATCAGCTGGGAGCTTTGGCTGAAGGCTTCTCAGTCGCAGGCTGGTCGTCGGCTGGTTGCTGGGCCCCCCTTTCAAGGCCAGGGTAGGGCCAGACTTCCGGCCTCCAGTCCGTGCTTCGCGTTCAACAGGGGCGAGCTGTGCCGCAGTGACACCTGTCGGTAAACTCACAAGTGCCGGTTCTGCGGTGGAGCCCACCCTGTTGTCCGATGCTTTAAGGCCCAAGCCCACGGGAAATCCCCTCGCCCCGCCTTCCCACCCTCAGGTCCCTCTGGTGGCGCCTCGACTGCCAGTGGACTCCCTGCATGGCACAGACGATAAATTACCATCCCCTGTTTCACTGGTTGCATTACAGCACTTACTACATGGTTACAACCCTAATATTCTCCAATATCTTTTACACGGCTTCGGTTCCGGTTTTTCGGTTGGCTGTATTGGCCTGCCCCCTTGGGTCAGTACGGCTGCCGTCACTAACCTTAAATCGGCTTCGGAATTTCCCGAGGTCATTGATCTGAAACTATCGAAAGAGTTACGGTTGGGTCGGGTGCTTGGGCCTTTTGCCGTGCCCCCTCCTTCTTGTCATTATCGGGTGTCACCCCTTGGTGTCGTCCCGAAGAAAGCTGCTGGTGAATTTCGAATGATCCATCATTTATCCTACCATGAAGGATCGTCTGTTAATGATTTCATTCCCACGAGTTTTCTTCTGTCCATTATTCAACTATTTCTGAGGCCATTGACTTTATTAAGCATTCCCCTCATTTGGTTTACATCGCTAAGGTCGACATTGAATTCCCTTTTCGGATCATTCCTATTTCACCAGCAGACCGTCCATTCCTGGGATTCCAGTGGAGGGCCAGTTTTTCACGGACGCCGTGCTGCCTATGGGGTGTTCCAGTTCTTGCGCGATTTTTGAATGTTTCAGTACCGCTTTGGGTTGGGCTGCTAAAGTTAAGTTAGGTGTGACTGAAGTGGTTCATGTCATTGACGATTTTATGTTACTGGCAAATTCGTTTGATAAATGGCTCGGCTCCAGCGTCCGTTGTGTCCACAGTTTCGGCTGTGGCCTATTTCCATAAGATTAATAGTCTTGCAGACCCATCTCATTGCTTTGCTGTTACTAAAGTTTTAGCTGGTGTCAGGAGTCTTGGTGCGGTTCCTGATGTCCGTCTGCCTGTGACCCTGCCTGTGCTGGCTCGACTGGTGCATGCATTACCTGCGTTGTTCTCTTCCCGCTATAAGTGCCTCATGCTCCGGGCCATGATGGTCCTAGCCTTCAAAGCGTACTTGCGCATCGGTGAAATGGTCCCTCGTTCTCGGAGCATGGTACGCGGTTGTTTACACGTGGATGATGTGTTGATCTCTGGCGACCTGATTACACTTTCTTTCCGTCGCTTTAAACATAGTTCTCTTCAAGGTCCTCAACCTTTGCAAATTCAGGGTGCCTGCTCTCCTGGGTCATCTATCTATGTAGCTGCCTTCCTTCGGGATTTCCTCCGGGCTAGAGGTGCCAAACAGGCCTTGCTGTTTGCTTACCCGGGTGGCTTTCCTATGCTCCGGAGGGAATTTGACGTCGCGTTGAAGCAGCCCTTAATATTCTGTGGTTACCAGACTAGTGCCTTTAAGGGCCACAGTTTCCGCATCGGGGCCGCCACGGCGGCCGCGTTGCGGGGCGAATCTGATGCACAGATTCGCGCGGCAGGCAGATGGACATCAGATGCGTTCCGGCGATATATTTGCATTGCCTAACGTTTTCTTGTTTTTGTATACTTTTCGCTATACATGTTACTTTAGTTCTATTGGTGGGGCGGTCACATGTGGCTCGGTGACCGGTGGCGTAATTGCCCCACTTATAGGCGTAGGCTAAATAATTAGATGTAAAATATACTATCTGGTTAGTGTAGATTAGAGTTGGTATGAATGAACAGTGTGATTGATTAGTACATTATAATACTTACTGGTGGTAATGGTAAAGGTTTATATAACCACCATGATAATATTACATGTACCTTGGTTTTATAACCACAGCAGTAATGCTACTATACGTTGTATGTTGAAATGTGGACTCTGTCTACCTGAGGGACAGGTGACATTTATGAGGCTCAGTCATAAGCCTGGCCTTGGGGAGTAGAGTCCACATTTCTCTTTCTTTTTAACAATTTTATAATCAATAAACGTCATTAGTTTGGCCATCTTTCATCACTACTTTTGACTCGTGTTGTTGCTTGCATAAATGAAATTCTATCTAGACATAAAACAAATAACTCATTTCCTAAATATTTTAAAGATTCTGATTTAATAGTGACAGATAAATCTGAAATTGTAAATAAATTCAATGCATATTTTACCAATATAGGCAGTGACCTGGCAAAGAATATTAAATATAAAGGCATTCGTGGACATACATATTATCTAAATAAAATAGTAGAAAGTAACTTTACATTTAAATACGTTGAAGAAGATGTCATAAAGAGGACAATAATTAATTTACCCAACAAAAGTAGCTATGGATATGATGGTCTCTCCACTAAATTGCAAAAAATTCTTGAACCAACACTAACCAAATCTCTAGCTTTATTAACAAACCAAGTGCTAACCACAGGAATATTCCCCGATAAATTAAAAATTGCAAAGTTAATCCCAGTCTATAAAAAGGAGATCAAACGGTATTTAGTAATTATAGACCAATATCACTTCTACCAGCTATTTCAAAAGAACTGGAAACAATTATTTTTGAACAACTGTCATGCTACTTAAAAGACTCTAAGCTTTTATTTGATCATCAGTATGGTTTTCGACCGAAACATTCAACAGAATGTGCGGCACATGAACTAATATATAGAATAGTAACCCTACCTGACAAGGATGAAATGCCAATTAACATTTATTTAGATCTTTCCAAAGCTTTTGATACCATCGATCATACAATTTTAATTGATTAATTTAAATATTATGGTGTACACGAAATAAATCTAAAATTATTCAGCAGCTACCTAGAAAATCGTAACCAATACACGGAAATTGACAATGTCAAATCAAATACGTCTTTATAATAACAACAGGCGTACCACAAGGTTCAATCTTAGGACCACTTTTATTTATCATATATATCAATGACTTTGCTCAAGCAACTAAATTGTTTAACTTTCTCATTTACGCCGACGATACAACTCTGTCATGTACACTAAACACGTTTAATCATAACATACATGACCAAAATCTAGAAACATTAATAAACGAAGAACTTCTTAAGATAAGTGAGTGGCTCAAAATCAATCAATTATCACTAAATATAGTAAAATCTAAATACATGATATTTCAAAAGAAAAAGAAAAATATACAGACACTCAACCTGAAGATAGACAATATAGATATTGAACAAGTTACCGATTTAAATTGTTTGGGTTTAATTATAGATACAAATTTAAACTAGAAAAAGCATACTGAAAAAATATAAAAATAAAATATACACTTATAAAGTTCAACATGCCTTTGCACAGAAATGTCTCCGGCATTCTTTGCCACTTTTATTAAACAACCTACCTGAAATAGTTAAAGAAAAACTTATCTCACATAGTACACAGGGATTTGCCAAGTATGTTAAACTGTATTTTTTTTACAAAGTTAAGTAGCATGTACTATACAAGACTGTTATATATGTAAGCGACATTAAGAATCAAAAATCACCTACCAACTTTATGCTGTATGTATACTTACTTATATATCTACTTAATAAATATTATATATATTTACTTATACTTATATACTTATAATAGTGCCTTAAGGTACAATAGCCACGACAGTGGCGCACATCTTGACTTGAATGTGAGTTTCTCTCTCTCTCTCTCTCTCTCTCTCTCTCTCTCTCTCTCTCTCTCTCTCTCTCTCTCTCTCTCTCTCTCTCTCTCTCTCTCTCTCTCTCTCTCTCTCTCTCTCTCTCTCTCTCTCTCTCTCTCTCTCTCTCTCTCTCTCTCTCTCTCTCTCTCTCTCTCTCTCTGAAAATTTGTTTTTGTTTTTTTGATTTTGTACATGGAATTTCTTGAAAGGTGGCTCCTCGATAGCGACTAGCATGGTCTTAGAGGAGTCTCCTGACCGTATTTTGTATTACTAATTATTATACAATATTACCATGTTTGTTGTGATTGTTATATTTGTATTGATTCTGAGTTGTTTCACATGGATGTAGTGTATGCATTTGGTTGAAATACTGGTCGAATAAAAAACATCATTCATTCATTCATTCATTGTAAATACGTCACAAAAGTACCGATACATGCATGACGGTATTGCTGTCTAAATTATTTATTCGTTAGGAAAGCCAGCTCCCCCGGGCGTGATAGTGTCGCCAGGCGATTACACATAAAAACCTCGCTATTGCGTAATTTGCGCCATCCTAGCTGTACTTGGACGGACGAGAAGTGTGTCATGTTCGCAGAATTGTAGTGCATTGTCCTTGTCGTTAACTTCCGGTAGACCGACTGTCGTACAGCAGGACGTGTTCCATAGAGACGGCGTCGGCAGAAGCTTCAGTGAGGTGACTGAGCGTGACGATAAAACCGACTAAAATAATTATGTAAACGACAGGAAAGCCAGCTACGCCTGGCCTGACACTTCCAGTTGACTGGTTGACAGAACTACCACAGCCACCATCCCAAGTGATCGTGGACGGACGGGAATTGTATCGTGTTCGCAAAATTGTAGTGCATTGTCCTTGTCGTTAACTTCCGGTAGACGACTGTCGTACAGCAGGACGTGTTCCATAGAGACGGCGTCGGCAGAAGCTTCAGTGAGGTGACTGAGCGTGACGGTAAAACCGACTGAATTGTGTAAACGACAGGAAATCCCGCTATATCTGGCTTGTCAGTTCCAGTTGACTGGCTGAGAGAACAACCACAGGCACCGGCCCAATCGATAGTGGACGGACGGGAATTGTGCCGTGTACGTATAACCGTAGACTACACCTCAACGTCAACTCCCGGTAGTCGGACTGTCGTACAGCGGGAAGTGTTCCACAGAGACGGCGTCGACAGAAGAGTCCGTGATGTCCCCTGCACGGACGAAATGCGTGTCCCGTGTGAGAGCCGTTGTTGGCGGGTTGCTGCTACAAGCGTTCATGGTCGACCAAGGTGAGACACTTACTGACTTAGTATTAGTACATTACATGTGCCGGGAGAAGGGGCGCTGTACTGCCCAATATTTGAGGGAGATGGGATAAACCATCAAAGGGTGCAAAATAATGTTTGGGTGAAATTTAGAACGTCATCTGCAGCACCTCTCCCCATATATATTCCGATGTTGTAACCCGAGGCAGAGCGACAGCGGAGTGGTGCTGAAGCTCCGCCTCAACCCCTCCAATGCCGTGTTTGTTCTGGCAACAGTGGATGTACTACAACAATGAACGTCCTCCAGATTGTGTTGTATACATAACAATCACCCAAATTATTCGTGGACAAGCAAAGTTACCCAGTGGTGCTTGGAAAGCAGGCTTTTAACCGCGCCAATACGTTTGAAAATTGCGAAAGATTATGTCAGCATGTCCCAGAAGTAGATCAAGTGCTCGTACGTACACAGTAACAAACTGGTTACTCCTGGCACAGGGCTCTTGGCATAGGGCTCCTGACACAGGGCTCCTGGTACAGGGCTCCTGGCACAGGGCTCCTGGTACAGGGCTCCTGGCATAGGGCTCCTGACACAAGGCTCCTGGCATAGGGCTCCTGGTACAGGGCTCCTGACACAGGGCTCCTGACACAGGGCACCTGGCACAGGGCTCCTGGCATAGGGCTCCTGGCAGGCAGAATTGGTGCCTATGTTAAACAGGGACGCGTTTCAAATGCATATATAATTTAAAAAGTGTGCACATTCTACCGACGTCAAACGACGTCACAGTTGTAGATGACATATATAATTATCGCAAACCAACGGAAACCATTTATGGTATAGACGCCACGGGATGTTCGTTAACTCTCCTGAGGTGATTACTGCGAAGAGTTGCTTAAAATGTCGTTCAATACATAACAAATATTATGTTTGATTAAGTCACAGTCATGGATTATGGCGCACTGTAGTCATTTGATTTGCGCTTGCTATGAAAACATGCCTCACAACTGGTTTGCCTCATGTTAGTTTGCGATAAATAACTTTGTTGAAAGATTATACTTTTAACGAACTGTGGTATTTATATCACAAAATGCTTTGCGATTAGGGCCAAAGTCCCAAAAAATTACAATTGGGTTTTAGCAGGTCGAAAAATAAATGTTTTAATCTGACCAATTACATTTTATTTCTCTTTGTACATGTATTGAGGCATATGTCACATAAACGGTCCAGAGAAATATGTGTTACTTTTGTTATGACAGTCACTCGAAGTCAGACGTGATTTTCATCGCGTGTCCAGCGTCATTAACAAACAAATACAATAGTGTGTGCAATTTTATTAGTTAGTTAAATATAAACTGAAAAATATTATTGTGTTATTTAGAGTACATATCGTTTAATATCAAGAGTTATACAATTCAATTTAACTTGGAAACATTGTTTATCGTTGTTGTTACTATGGTGATAGTTTTTGCACACTGTTGTTTCTTGGAACGGCCTATTTTCAATTAGTGCAAGTTATCTCAGAAAAGCATGTGGAAGGATTGTTTGTGCATAACCAGTAACCACGATCATTTATCTTTATCAATGCTAACTGTCACAGGCGTCCGGCAATCGACAGTAGGTAAACTGTGACCTATAAGGTTGGTATGTGTTTATGACGCTGGACACGCAAGTGTAGCTTTAATTGAACACAATCGTTACCCTTCGTCAGCAATTAATTACAAAACAAGTACTCATACGATTTTAAACATGCGTCTACATGGACAATGATGTTTATATTGAATTTTTTATAGTTCGTAATGACATCAAACTGGACATATCCTTGATCTCGTAGTGAGTCAGACTGACGACAACTTCATCACGTCCGTTACTGTGCATCCCGACTCTCTGTCAGATCACCATCGCATTGAACTCAAACTTAGAGCGCTGAAGCCTGCAGTACAAACTAACACGATTACAAAGCAGGACTTTAGAAACATTGATGCTGACGCACTACGAAATGACATTACGTCTGTGTGTAGCGACATGTGTGCATGAACAAATGATCGTCAAGCTGATGAATTGGTACATGTGTATAACACCTGTCTCACCGATTGCCTCGAAAAAACATGCCCCATGGCGTAACGTGCGGGTACGAGACGCAACACCACACCCCTGGTATGACACTGACATCGATGTCGCCAGGAATAAAAAGCGAAAACAGGAGAATGTGTGGAGAAGAACAAAACTGGAGATTCATCGACAATTATACGTCACCGCCCGGGATGAATGTACTGCGTTGCCATCACACGGATCACAAATGCTTCCCTGGACGAGGGAGTGATGCCGAAGTCGTTGAAACATCCAATTGTCCGACCACTTTTAAAGAAACCATCACTGGACAAAGACACCCGAGCAGTTTCCGACCAGTGAGTAACCTCACTCAATTATCTAAAGTAATTGAGAAAGTGGTCGCGCTTAGGATAATGACGCATGTATCTGATCAGCAAATGGTTGAGTGTTTTCAGTCGGCGTATCGGAAAAAAACATTCGACAGAAACTGCGCTTCTGTATGTTACAAGTGCGGTGAAAACAGCAATGGAGAAAAAACAAGGAACCATCTTGCTTCTCGTTTATTTCAATTCCGCCTTCGATACGATCAACCATAACATCTTGATTAGGCGGTTACGTTTGCGCTAAGGCTTTGTTGGCAAAGCACTGGACTGGGTGATATCATATCTGAAAGAGGGGACACAGCGAGTAGTAATCGGTGACCAGTCGTCGAGTACAACTACTCTAACGACAGGTGTCCCGCAAGGCTCTGTCCTTGGGTCACTGCTCTTTTCGTTATACGTCCAACCTATCGGTGACATCATAAGAGCCCATGGACTATTCTTCCATCAATATGCAGATGATTTAAAGGTATATGCTCATTCTGCTTGAACCATTCTGCATTAGTGGCTGCAGTTAAGGAAATGGAAGATTGTTTAGATGAGGTAAAGGTCCGGATGGCACGGAATTCTATGTTCATGAACGATGGCAAGACAACAATGTCTTCCGATTGTGCCTAAGTCTGCAGATGCAATCGTGGATAAAAGTGTGATTCGCTTTGGTATGGCTACAATTACAGCTTCGCTTTGGGTTCAGTGTCTTGGTGTTTGCATTGATAGGCACCTTGACATGAAGAAGCAAGTGTTGCAAATTATCAGTGCTTGCTCTTTCTACCTGCGCAACATTAATCAAATTAGCCGTTTTCTTCCCAAAAGAACGCGTTGTCAATGCCGTTTTCACATCACGGCTTGACTACTGTAACGCGCTCTTATACGGTACGTCTGCAATTAACATCGCCCCTCTACAGCGAATACATAACACGGCTGCCAGGTTGATTACGCGTAGCCCGCGTGGCGACAGTGCCACACCCTTGCTATGCGAACTCAACTGGCTGCCCATTGTGTGCAGAGTTGATTTCAAGCTACTTACAAAGTCATGCACAACGACGCGCCAGTGTATTTGTGTGAACTCGTGTGCCCGTATCAACCAGCTTCAAACGTCTACTGAAGACACATTTTTTTCGTATTGCATATTAGTGTAATTCGACATGAACATTATTATTTTTTACTAGATTATTTGGTAATATTATCAATACATAATTATACACTTATTTATTGGCATTATTGTTACGTAATTATTATTATTATTATTTTACAGTTTTAATATATACTAAACTATTTATTACTTATACTAATTATACATATACCATCATTTATCAGTATCATTGTAATGTAATTATACACTAGACCGGTTTTTATTACTAATACGTAATTTATTTATTTATTTAAAAGTTCTACGCTATTTAATACCGTACTAATTATATTTATTTATATACCTGTACATATATTTTTTACATTTATTTTAAAACACTAGTATTTGTCTTATTGTATACATAAAATATGTTTATGTCTTTTGCCACGAACGATTATGGATGTGGCGCTATACCAAATAAATATATTATACCAAATAAATATATTATTATTACATTAATTTCAAAATTGTGGACGTAGCATCTCTTTGTGTATTTTGATTAACAACCAGAACGACAACGCATTAGGTACAACATTAATACAGATATTTTTATACTCCTTGAATAATGAGAAATTACACAATAGTTCCAAAATAAATTAGTGTCGCCAGCTTATCGATCCTACGTACATATTATTTTTCATTTAACAACTGACGCTCTGCGGTGACGCTGGACACGCAAAATGCCATTACATAAACAAAATAATTATCATCAATTACAAATTACAAGACATAATAGGAAACAACTTTAAACATGAAAGAATAATGTGTAATAATGTATGTATGTATGTATGTATGTATGTATGTATGTATGTATGTATGTATGTATGTATGTGTGTATGTTGTATGTGTGTATGTGTGTATGTGTGTATGTGTGTATGTGTGTATGTGTGTATGTGTGTATGTGTGTATGTGTGTATGTGTGTATGTGTGTATGTGTGTATGTGTGTATGTGTGTATGTGTGTATGTGTGTATGTGTGTATGTGTGTATGTGTGTATGTGTGTATGTGTGTATGTGTGTATGTGTGTATGTGTGTATGTGTGTATGTGTGTATGTGTGTATGTGTGTATGTATGTATGTATGTATGTATGTATGTATGTATGTATGTATGTATGTATGTATGTATGTTGTGTGTGTATGTGTGTGTATGTATGTATGTATGTATGTATGTATATATATATATATATATATATATATATAATATGAAATTTGCATGGTTCATTAACGTATAAATGAATTTAAATATTCTATGATATGAAGGTAGCAATGTTAAGGTATTGTGTGGGGAATATATCGTCGGTCTAGATGCAAACTCCTCGCGACCATGCTTCCTGCCCGAATTCTCTTTAGGTGACGTCCAGTGAAGAGTGACCGCCTTTTATTGATTAACATTTCTTGCAATTCCATTACTAGTGATATATGGGCAGCGATAACCTTTCTCACTTCTTTGTTTCGCGAAGGATTCAATCCGTCCTTCCTCATTATTATGTGAACACTGCGCACCGGCGTTGACAAAATCGTGTTAACGTTGGTCATACCAGCTCTTGCTTGTCCTGAATAGTCTTTTTTATTTCGGGTAGTGTGGCTTAAATGTTTCTCCAAAACCCATGTACGTCTTTGCAGTCTCTTCGTCTTTATCATGTCATCTGCCCAAAAGAAGCAATTACCTTCGCTTTCACGATAACGGTGCGCGATTTTAGCCCAGTATATTCGCGTGTCATTGCTTGCCATGATTATGCCACTTTGGTGGACGGAGCATTCTAAAAATGTATAATGCAATATCAATCAACCTGTATTTGTTTGGGGAAATGTTTATTTGCTTTCAAAAATAATCCCATGACGTGGGCAGATCACGTGAGGTAACGGGAACTGTAACATGTGAGCCATACGCGTTGCAAAAGCTCATCTATATTTGCGTGTATATGTTTACCGACGTTAGAGATCATGCCCTTTGTTCAATATTCTTCAAATTACTTGTTAAATGTACAATATACATTATACATATATATATATATATATATATATATATATATATATATATATATATATATATATTATATATATATATATATATATATATATATATATATATATATATATATCAATATGTATTTTTAATCAAGTGATGAAAGGTATAATTGTTGATTAGTATTACTTAAATGGAAATTATTCATATATATGTCTACTTTTTACCTTTGCTCAGCAGATGTCCACAATTACTACTTTTTGTGTATAATAGTGTACGGCCACAACTTATCAAATAGTTATTGTAGAGAATAAAAAAGTACTCACCAGCATGGAGACAGCCGCCAAGGATGCAATGATCAGCGTACTTCTATAAATCAAGGCAGTTGGCGCCCTCAGCAGGAGTTTTTGGTAATCCGACATATGACGCTGGATACACAATGGCGCTGAACACGCTCCAATATCGGTTTTCTCCTCATTTGAGCAAGAAATATTGTGAATATTGCTATTGCCATTGATGGAGATAGAGCAGTGTGGTTGTACAAATAAAAACGATGTATGGTTTTTTTAAGTCAGCCGTTTCTATATATGACGCTGGACACACAACTAAAACGCAACACCATATTGTTTAATCTAAACGTGTTGTACTTTTGTTAAATTTTGGTCTAAACCTATATTTTTTTGCATACCATTTGATTTATATGTAGGAAAAGCATACACGTATAGGTATCATACAGAGATAATAGTACATTCATCCTTATAAACCGATGACGCTGGACATGCAAAAACTGGTCACTGTAGAAACTGATGTGTACATTTTGTATTACTCAAGTTATAAACCTAACTTTTCTACTGTCTATTCCCAATACGTATTGCAAAATAAAAATAAATAGAACACCATTTTTTATGGCACTGCGTCAAACTTTGGAAACTTCAATTGGAAGGGTAATTTTGGAAAAATTTTGGCACTTTACTGCCAATATTTGCCATTTTACAAATTAACAATGCTGTAAAATTTCATATGTCCATAAAGCACGTAGCGGTGTCAATATAGGATGAAAATCTCATTAGACTGACTTAATAAATGACGATGTGAGAGAGAAAAGAAGTGATTTTAGTTAATTGTACATTTTTTGAGACTTTGGCCCTTTAGCTGCATATTGATGATTTAGCATTTATCGCGCATGCGCAGAAATTTCAACCGGCAGTGTTGCCAACTCCGCGGTTTTCCCGCGGAATTGGGGTAGTTTTGTATTTGTTCCGTGGGAACAAATTAGCAGTTGCGGGTTGCCGTTTTTGGGGCTTTTTATGCACATGCCGATATTTTGGGGCTAGTTTTAAAAGTGGTGTTTTTACTTCATGAGAGCCGTCATATTCTACGTCTCATAATAAATACTATGAACTATCCATTCAAAGCCTCCTAATGTGTTTGAATAGACACACACGCATTGCCCACTCTAGACTGGACCACCCGGTTGTCCACAAATAAGGGTAATTCTCGCGCGCCAGTGTGATATTACGTCAGTATACCAGCTCTTCTCTTTGTTGCGCTACGTGTAGTAACGTAGCGCAACGACCAGTTGCTTGCGAGGATGGGCGTAATCCAAACTTAGATGCAACTCAGGTTCAGCCAGCCAGCAGCTATAGCTTGTTATTATAGTCTAGTAGTCCAGGCAGGAAGATCGCGGGGAGGGGGGTTGTGTTGATGGAGAAGGTGAAAAACGTACGCAATATGCTTTATCTGCTGGTAAATTATCGTTGTGATATATAGCTCATATTGTCTTGATCATAGCAGACATCATTAACTATAACGCAATTATGCGACGCGACAGTTAGCCAATTCTGAACGCGCCCTCAAATAAGTCTACATATATATATATATATATATATATATATATATATATATATATAAAATGATAGATAGATAGATAGATAGATAGATAGATAGATAGATAGATAGATAGATAGATAGATAGATAGATAGATAGATAGATAGATAGATAGATAGATAGATAGATAGATAGATAGATAGATAGATAGAGATAGATAGAAGATAGATAGATAGAAGAAGAAGAGAGGAAGGAGAGAGAGAGAGAGAGAGAGAGGAGAGAGAGAGAGAGAGAGAGAGAGAGAGAGAGAGAGAGAGAGAGAGGTAAAATATCAAATTGGTAATAAAGCACAAACGACATATCCGCAACTGCAACTAGAACAACATGAAACCGCAACAACTGACACTGATTAATTGACAACATGTCAGTGCACCTTTCTCAATAAAGAATTAAGTAATTGGTTTGTTGTTTATCAACTGTCTGCATGTAGTCCTATAAATAGGCCAATGCGTTAGTTAATATTTTAGGTAATGCTTGTCTATTGGCGCGGACGGCCGGAAGCACGAACTTAGCATTACGTCAGTTAGTGTGATTCATTTTACTACTTACTGTACAAGGCGGTTTTCAAGTCGATTCGTATATTGGGCAAGTGCAGTAGCGGTGTGTCGTTGGTAACTTTTAAAACGTATCATTACTTGGGGGTTTGCCTGGTTTTGTACTAGTTTTCGAGAGCCATTTGGGTTTGAAATTGTTTTTTGACCTGGCAACACTGGACTCAACCGGAAAGTTTATAACGATCTTGAAAATGTAAACGCTACAACGCGTTGTGCATGGTACACACAATAAACTGTGTTCGCTGTTGCGCACGACCTAACCGGCTAGCTTCGGCTTACATACTGTTCAGTGTAGTCAGCTGCAAGGCCTGTCAGAGCTCGATGTATGAGTTGTTGGATCTTGTGACTGATACATGCAACACTGACGAAGATGTAGGTAGAAATACAGGTGACTGTATTAAGCGATGCATATTTTCACACGGCTATAATTTAAAACGCGTGTATTGAAAACAACACTGTCAACAGTCACTATGAACGATCAGGAGTTGGACCAAGTGGATGCTTTCAACTTCCTCGGCTCCACAATCACATCAGATGGACGGTTGGATAAAGACATCTAGACAGCAACAGTGACCAAAACTTACAAAGACATACACAAGCTTCAATATCAGCTTTCCAACCAAGACCAGGATGAGAACCATTGTTGTGTCTCTGTCTTGCTCTGTGGCTGCGAACGATACTGACTGCTGCGACAACGAAGAACATCAAGGCGTTTGAGAATAAGTTCTTCAGACGCCTGCTACATATATAGTTGGTCGACCACAAGACCAATTACTTTGTTTGTGGCTAGATCACTGCTCAGGAACCCCTCCTCCCAACGGTGAAGAGGGGGAATAAGGCATAATAGAGGCCTATTACACCCACGAAACCCTTGCAAAAACGATCATCTGTTTCGAAACATCGGTGAAACCCCGCATACTGTTTTGCCTCCTTGCGGCCTGTTGTTCAACTATCCCTATCACGTCAATCTCGTCCGTACAATTCACACAAAAACTTACACGTAAACGTATCAAGTAATGGTAGGTTGACAATATAAGTCGTAATAGAACCCAAAATAGAGGCAATGCTATCCCTCATGAAGTTGCAAGAAACGTGTCGTTCGCGGACAGTAGCTTTGTCGCAATGAAATTCGATGACAGACGTCGCAGCTACGATTACTGTCCCAATCCGTTGTGGGCACAACATCGCTGATGACACGTCCATGATTAATTTCACACAGGTAATATCCACGCCATGCTGTTGTTCAGTCCACACATGGAAACCTCAACATAAATGTTTCATCACTGTTGCCACTCACGCTAACAACTGGCACACGAACGGATGACAATGATTTATGACGGTGACCTGATGGTATTTTGCGATGACACCAGCGCCAAACTAATTCAAATACCTGCCGACTAAAACACTCCTGAAAAAACTACGTTGGATAAACTCATTTTGAACATCTACCGATCTGTGTCGAGCTCGCCATTTATATCGAAATTGGTTGAAAGAGTCGTTGCAAAGCAAATCAATACGCACATTAGCGAACACGCCCTGCATGACCCCGATAGGTCGGCATGCTGTCAGCGCCACTCCACAAGCACAGCACTACACCGTGTCAGGTATGACATTGCCGCGACACTGGACAGGAAGTGTACGACAATTCTCATGAGGTTTGATTTGTCGTTGGCATTCGACTCAGCCCTTCTTGAGTAGTTGATGACTCGACTTGAACAGTAATTCGGTATCACCGATAAGGCGCTCGCGTGGCTGTAGTCATACATTAGCGAACCGTATCGCTAGGTTGTAGTGGGAAATGCCGAGACGAGTGATTCAAACTTGGCGTGTAGGTTCACCGAAGGGTTGGTGCTAGGGTCTGTCTTATATCGTATGTTCCAAAGTATATATATATATATATATATATATATATATATATATAATATATATATATATATTATATATATATATATATATATTATATGATATATGCTCACTTATACTTGCAAATCCTATTACGTGCGTGAGACGTTTGAGTGCATATGGGGTACTTGTGTATACATGTATGTTTGTATGTGTATGTATGTGTGTATGTATGTATGTATGTATGTATGTATGTATGTATGTATGTATGTATGTATGTATGTATATATGTGTATATGTATGTATGTATGTGTATATGAGTGCTTGTTTTTAATGTATGTACGCGTGTTGTGTGTATATGTCTGTGTGTATGTATGCTTGTGTGAATATATATATGTGTGTATGTATGTATGTATGTATGTATATATGCATATTTGTGTATGTGTGTATGTATATATGTATGTATGTATGTATGTATATATATATATATATATGTATGTATGTATGTATGTATGTATGTATGTATGTATGTATGTATGTATGTATGTATGTATGTATGTATGTATGTATGTATGTATGTATGTATGTATGTATGTATGTATGTATGTATGTATGTATGTATGTATGTATGTATGTATGTATGTATGTATGTATGTATGTATGTATGTATGTATGTATGTATGTATGTATGCATGTACGTATGCATGTATGTATGTATATATGTATGTATGTATGCATGTATATATGTATGTATGTATGTACGTACGTATGTAAGTGTAACATGACGAAGACCGTCATAAACACACCTTACTGTGCACGTTCGTGTGTGTTTCAGTTGTGACGGGTTTGAACATCGCACTGCGACAACCGGCCTTTATGAGTTCACTCTGGACAACCTATTATGCGAGCCGCGGCGTTGATGGCAACAAAATGTCAATTTTCCACACCAATATTACAATGCCAAATTGGTGGGGTATTGACTTCGGGCTGGAGGATCAACTGGTCACGCGGGTTAACGTTACCAACCGAAAGAGTGTAAATTGGTGTAAGTGTTCACATGTGTGTATCATAGAATCTATCTAAAGGTAGAGTACAGTGGCGCAGTCCATCAAACATTGGACTGTTTGTCGAGCCTCGAGCAAGTTAGTTCACTCAATGCTGTCGCAGTTCAATCAGTTGTATGGATGAGTACCTGTCTATTGTCAGTGGCGGCTAATTGTGTAGGAATATCTGGGCGCATTAATTATAACGTGGCTGAAATCTTCCAACAGAAGTCAGGATGGTCCCGACATCGACAGTTCGGTAGAATTGCAGTGTTTTGCGCAATCCTAAGGGCGTCATACTGCGCTAAACAACAAATTATATTTCGTAACTATTGCGTGGATGTGGATATGGTTGTGGATTCGTGTAAATTAGCATAACGTCGATATGTACTGCATTAAGACAACCACATGACAAATGGCAATATAACAATGACAGTAATGACGGCATTATTACCGGCGAGAAGCAACAGACAAGTCAACTTTGAACTTACATTTCTTATCGTTTGTACAATGTTTTGTTCGACGGAAATTCGCACACAGGTTTTCTGCAATCCCGGGTACATCGTTACTAAATAAGTATGGTACTTTAGAAAATAGTACAAACTAATTCAACTAATATACACAGTTTTCAGCGATCGGCTTACACCGCTTAAATAAGAGAAACACACAGATTGTCGAAACCACTTAATTAAACGAACGTGTTTCCATGTCAACCAAAACTATCATCAACGTAGGTGGTATGTTCTTTGCCGCGGTAGATCCGCTGTTAAAGTCAACTTTACGTTAACTTTCAGATACGCGAGTAAAAAGCTTCGTCATTGGGCTGACGAATCATGATCCCAGAAAAGACGGCGGACCACTCAACAACACCTTCAGCGTGTGCGCGAATCGCACGCGACCAATGGGTGACGGAGAAACCATCGCTCTCACGTGCACAGACCAACTGAACACGAGGGGGCGCTATATGTTCATCGTGGCGAATACCAAAGATAACAGGTTCAATTTAGCCGAGGTTGAAGTGTTCCACGGTAGGTTGTCGAATAGGTAATTGTTTCAACACCTCTACTGCCGCTGTACACGAATTATTCTTATTGCAGTCGCCATAATCATGAGAAATCTACAATTATTTATAATAAAACTACATGCCATTCTCTGGTTGTGATTCTGGTGAACAAATCGAATCTAGTTCAGCTATCTATTGTCAGTACAGTTACAAACATAGTAATTATCTAGACAAACTAAACCATGTTTACAACTATGTTTACAAATGCCCACCAATGCGTGCCATTAGAGATGTATGTCTGTATTCATTTTATGGATTCTGGATTGTATATTATACATTTGTTTTACAAAGTTGCATGTTGCAAGGTGATATCGTAGACGTATTACTACGAATGATTCTGAAACACGAGCAGGTAACGTGATATGTCAAAACAATGGCATTCGCGAATCAGGCAGTGCTTACAAATATGACGCGAAGGTGCTACCACGTGGCGACAGAATCCTGCAATTTATGTCACTGACCATATGCCTGTTTTATTACGGTTTGTTTTGCCTGTAATCCGTTGTTGTTTTCATCAAATCGACGTACGTATATTGTATAGTACACAAACTAGAAAAAAATTATATTTTTATTATTATCTTACAGTGATGGACGCATTCATGACAAGCGTGACCGGATATCGCAAAGACTACAACGTGACCGCCATCATTGATGGGAACAGTGCCACCTGTGAGCAGGTGACAACACCAGAATCCAACGAAGCGTTTCAGTTCAAATACGAACTGCCGAATGTGCGCAGCCAATTGACGGTGAAGGTGACGCTGTACGGGGGAGACTGTCTCGACTTCCCGGCGACAATGGCTTACACGGACGGTGCCAACTCAGCCATGCTCCCCTACCACAACAATCCTTCCTTCTGTAGTCGGGTGATCGGAAAGTGCGAATTCGAATGCGACTGCAGCGCCACGCTGTGTCGCGTTCTGAATATCGCCATCCTCAGTTCCCCCGACCACGTGCGAACATTGTGCGAAGTAATCATCATTTAAATCTGTCAAGGAGAAGAATGCAGTTAATTGCAGCATATAATAGCCGAAACCAGGTTAACCATATTAATAGTAATAATAATATGTAAGTGATGTATTTACCTATGCATATATTATACTCCCTACGGTAACTTCGATGAATAATACACTGAAGTGTATTTTATTCCAGGCGCTTGTGTCGAATAGAAACCCTCATTTTATAATTTGCATCATTTAACGAAATATGTTTGATCTACTAGTTGGCAATGTATTTCATGAAACACTTTTAAATTGTTTTGTCAGCTATTCCCCACCCGGTGTCAGTGTCGTCCTAAAGTTTATTGATTAGAACATTATCTTACGTCTTTTACTAATTAACACATCATGTATTATTACATAAACTGTTCATGACATTGACTGATTCGTCGCACCACTGTGCCAAGCAGACCAACAAGTGTCTCTTTAATTATGTGACTGTCCTTGAAGAGTAACCACCATTTGTGAACTCAATGCTTCGCCGAATACGTTCGTCTTAATTATTCATTTAGTAAATGATTAAATAAATAATTGTCGTTGTGCCATTTTGAGCTCCAATCGTACCCTAGACATAACGGATAGAGAGAACAGTTATTTAAATGTTTATTATTAATAATAATTTCTTCATTACCATATATATACACACACATTGTGTGTGTGTGTGTGATATATATATATATATATATATATATATATATATATATATATATACATATATATGTGTAAGTGTGTGTGTGTGTGTGTGTGTGTGTGTGTGTGCATGCGTGCGTGCCCGTGCATGCATGCATGCATGCGTGCGTGCGTGCGTGCGTGCGTATGTATGTGTGTGAGTGTGTGTGTGGTGTGTGTGTGTGTGTGTGTGTGAGTGTGTGTGTGAGTGTGAGTGTGAGTGTGAGTGTGAGTGTGGTGTGTGTGTGTGTGTGTGTGTATGAGTATGTTGTGTGTTGTGTGTGTGTGTGTGTGTGTGTGTGTGTGTGTGTATGCGTGTCTGTATGTGCGTGCGCGTGCGCGTGCGCGTGCGCGTGCGCGTGCGCGTGCGCGTGCGCGTGCGCGTGCGTGCGTGCGTATGTGTGTGTGTGGTGTGTGTGTGTGTGTGTGTATGTGTGTGTGTGAGTGTGGTGTGTGTGTGTGAGTTGTGTGTGTGTGTGTGTAGTGTGTGTGTATGTGTGTGTGTGTGTGTGCGTGTCTGTATGTGTGCGTGCGCGTGCGCGTGGCGTGCGTGCGCGTGCGTGCGTGCGCGTGCGCGTGCGCGTGCGCGTGCGCGTGCGCGTGCGCGTGCGCGTGCGCGTGCGCGTGCGCGTGCGCGTGCGCGTGAGCGTGAGCGTGAGCGTGAGCGTGAGCGTGAGCGTGAGCGTGAGCGTGAGCGTGAGCGTGAGCGTGAGCGTGAGCGTGCGCGTGAGCGTGAGCGTGAGCGTGAGCGTGCGCGTGCGCGTCGCGTGCGCGTGAGCGTGAGCGTGAGCGTGAGCGTGAGCGTGAGCGTGAGCGTGAGCGTGAGCGTGAGCGTGAGCGTGAGCGTGACGTGCGTGCGCGTGCGCGGCGCGCGCGCGGCGCGCGTGAGCGTGAGCGTGAGCGTGAGCGTGAGCGTGAGCGTGAGCGTGAGCGTGAGCGTGCGCGTGCGCGTGCGTGTTTTATTTAGTCCCAGAGTGCCTTGCTCGTGTCCAAAATCGGAATCGGTGTTTTGTCTGTATATTACAAGTTGTAGAGTCACCTTATTTGCCGTCGTCGGTTAGAGAGGCGATTCACTCTTACAACAGCACGTTGCAGAAACAATAAAGTGATGATTTCATGGCGATCAGTCTTGTGTTTATCTCATGTTTACGTGTTGTGCAAACAGTGGTAGTGTGTTGACTTAGGTGGCTTTAGATAAGCGTTCCCCATTTTGCAAATTGCCCGTAATCTCTCCCGATCGTGTTTTTATTTTAAAAATAAGCTATACAATGGTTACTTTCTTTAACAAATTATGCAGACCTTTATTTAGTGCAGATACACAATTCAAATGACAAACCAAAATTAATGAAACATGGCCTAGGAACGACATTGCATCGGCGAACTCAATCTCCCAAGCCATGAGTCGTGCAAGTGTGTTTCTATGAGAAGACATAATCAGCCGCAGCGACCCCTGGCGCGCGAGGATGGTGAAACTTTGACTTACGGCGATGGCTATTTTCTACCCCTCCACGTCCAAATGCCCTTTTATGGCTGTTCCGATGAACAAACGTTTAGGGCTATTTTAGAGTTAGTATTACGCTTAGGGTGAAGTTAGATTATATTCGATTAGGTTTAATTAGATTGAACGTACTTTTGATAATATTTACGTTTACGTGCATTTGTACGTGAAGTGGTCGCAAATAGCCACCTCCTTAACCGACTGTTGATATAAGGCTCGTAGAAAACAACGCATTCTTTGTCTTCGCTTCGTGTACATTTTGAGACAGTAAGTTTTACGAGTTTATTTTATCACACGAAAAGTTTATAGGCCCTATTTGTGGTAAATACGTAGTAGGTACACGACGTGAATGCAGTGGTAGGGAACCATTTTCCTGTATTAATCAAGGCACGGGCCTAAACAGCTAAACAAAAACCAAGTAAAATGACACACGTTTCAGAGATCTATTAACATTGCTGTAAACGTGACGACGGTGAAGGAATATGCAAGGCAGTTGTATTCACCAGGTGGCGCCACTCTCGGCGCAACTTCCAGTGCAAATCCGAGTATGCGGACGCACCCTAAACCAGGCGACAGAAACGGGAGCAGCACCAACATTAAACAGGGGAGGTGGCTTCTTGCCAACTATTCACGTATAAATGAATACCCATATTTACGGACATTCTTGCGAACGACGTAATTTTCTTTGAGTATACGGGCCCAGATACACATGTCGTGCGTGTGACGTAATCGCCTATTTACGCGCGCGCGCTGTTTATGTATTCTTTCAGTTCATCGTTGAATTCTTTTAGACACCAACGGTTATTAATATATGGAATATGTACAGCGTGTGTTAACAAGGTCCCCTAAACCAATGCTAATTACCATTTCATCCGTCATGTCATCTACTCTCTCTAATGGAGGTGGCTACTTGCTAATTTCATTCACGTAGGAAATGCATGTAAAACACCTAATGTAAATCTTGTCAAAGGTACCTTCAACCTAACCCTAACCCTAAACCTAAACCTAACCCTAACCCTAACCCTAACCCTAACCCAAACCCAAACCTAACCCCTAAACCCTAAACCCTAAACCTAAACCTAAACCTTATTCCATATAACAGCAACCAAAAATGAGCCTTTGTACGTGAGTGGTTAGCAAGTAACTACCTTAAACAGGACAACAATGAGGCGTTGCTATGGCAAACATACAACACACACATGCGAGTTCAAATCAGAGCGATGTTTCCTTTGTGGCAAGCCGCACCATACGGCGAAATAGAAAGTGTGCAAATGCAAGTCACGTGTTCAATCTTTGACTGAGGAATACGAAGACAACTTCACAGTGCACAGCACTACACAGTTGGGACACTGAAGAACAGTGCCATTAGAGGTCACGTGTGCACTGATGACGTCACGTTTGATGTCTACATAGACATAGCAGCATGTGTCATTGCTGTCCGAGAGTCTGTATCGAAAACGCCTTGAGTAATCTGTCCCTACCGCCGGCGGGCATATTCGTCGAGAACAGCGGCCTAGCCAGAGGGTGGGGGCAGGGGGGCCATGGTCCCCGATCGGGATAAATTAGGATGATGGGGAGCGGAGAACCAATAACTGACTGCCTGGTTCAGAGAGTGGCAAAGTACAGAGGGTATAAGGGTGCCTGTGTAAGATTTTCCCTCCCTGTCCTACCATTTCGCAAAATAATTTGTCATCATTCAGATAGGACTAAGTTAGAAATGTTTACACTTGTGTCGCTGGCCACGCCACTGCTCAAGAAGCACATAGTTTAACTAGCGACACAATCATATTTACCTGCAAATAAAGGTGACACAACAATCATAAAGTAATTAGCCGTTGTTCATTGTAAGAAGCACAGACAAAGAGGTTGTATTCGCTGTGCAGAGACGTGAACATATCAAGAGGATCTGGCGGAACGTCTACTGCAAGTGAGTATCTGTGTCGAGAGTGTTGGAGAAAGACACAAACCAACGAGGGTTGTGTATACTGAAGCGACCCACTGCGAAGATACACAGCCGATAACGACCAAATAGCCCAACTGTTTTAAAATCAAGGGAAACAAATTGTAGAGGAAGAACTGGACAGGTTGATGTAGTCGAAGGTGATTGAGTCAGTGCGCTACTCCGACTGGACTACCCCGATAGTAAAAGTAAACAAGGTAAACAAGGCAAGTTCTTATATAGCGCAGTATACAATCCTTAGGATTGCTAAAAGTCCTTTACATTTTACTCGCTGGCAGACCCGTTCAATGGGACAACATCTCGGCTTCTCTGAGAAGATTCAGCAGCGCTGCAATTACTGCGCGAAGACAACGCGTACATAAATATCCACCACTGACTATAGCTATATACCAATTCATAGAGCTGAGTGAACTGAAGCAATGTTGAGTGAACAAAACTTGCCCAAGGTTTTACACGGCAGTACATGATTCGAGCTGGACATGACTCTCACGCCTACTCACAGCGTACACTGGATGACAAGTCGAGGGAGTACGTGAATTGTCACAAAAGATTGTTTCTTTACAGTCGTCTGTCGTATGGCATCAGTTCGTCACCAGTTAATGTTTAGAGAACTATGGAAAACATCTTGCAGGATATACGTCATGTCATTGTGTACTTGATGACAACAACTTGCCGGATGGGACAAAGGCGCAGATGGGGTTAGGTACACAGTTGACCACCCTGGGCTGCACTAGGTGCAAGACAGAGCGAGGGGAGTTGACAAGACGAGAGAGCGTGTGTGTGTGTGTGTGTGTGTGTGTGTGTGTGTGTGTGTGTGTGTGTGTGTGTGTGTGTGTGTGTGTGTGTGTGTGTGTGTGTGTGTGTGTGTGTGTGTGTGTGTGTGTGTGTGTGTGTGTGTGTGTGTGGGGGTGGGTGGGTGGTGTGGGTGGGTGTGTGTGGGTGGGTGGTGTGTGTGGGTGTGTGTGTGTGGGGTGGGGGGTGTGTGGGTGTGTGTGTGTGTGTGGGGGTGTGTGTGTGGGTGGTGTGGGTGGGTGGGTGGGTGGGTGGGTGTGTGTGTGGGGGGGTGTGTGTGGGTGTGTGTGTGTGTGTGTGGTGTGGGTGGGGTGGGTGTGTGTGTGTGGGGGGTGTGTGTGGGTGTGTGTGGGGTGTGTGTGTGTGTGGTGTGTGTGTGTGTGTGTGGGGGTGTGTGTGTGTGTGTGTGTGTGTGTGTGTGTGTGTGTGTGTGTGTGTGTGTGTGTGTGTGTGTGTGTGTGTGTGTGTGTGTGTGTGTGTGTGTGTGTGTGTGTGTGTGTGTGTGTGTGTGTGTGTGTGTGTGTGTGTGTGTGTGTGTGTGTGTGTGTGTGTGTGTGTGTGTGTGTGTGTGTGTGTGTGTGTGTGTGTGTGTGTGTGTGTGTGTGTGCCGTGTTCGCATAACTGTAGTATTGTCCTTTTCGTCAACTCCCGGTAGTCGGACTGTCGTACAGCAGGACTTGTTCCATAGAGACGGCGTCGACAAAAGCTTCAGTGGTGTGTGACTGAGCGTGACCGTAAAACCGACTAAATTATGTAAACGACAGGAAAGCCCACAACGTCTGGCTTGTCCGTTCCAGTTGACTGGTTGAGAGACAACGACAGGTATCATCCCATGTGATCGTGTACGTGCGTGGACGTGTTCGCACAACTATAGTGTATCGTCAACTCCCGGTAGTCGGACCTGTCGTACAGCGGGAAGTGTTCCACAGAGACGGCGTCGACAGAAGAGTCCGTGATGTCCCCTGCACGGACGAAATGCGTGTCCCGTGTGACAGCCGTTGTTGGCGGGTTGCTGCTACACGCGTTCATGGTCGACCAAGGTGAGACTCAGAGAAGGCTTCGGTGGGTGGGGTTTTAGGGTATTGAATTCCCCAATATTTAGGGGAGGACTGCGTTAAGACAGATCTGGAAAGAGTGGGAGAAGAATAGAGAACATCAGCAAGAGATAGAAGAAATTGGAGACTGTTGGTAGAGAACGTAATGGGAGAAAACCGAGGAGAGGATAGAAAAGACGAAGTAAAGATGGCAGTAACCATGGCAACCTCACCGCTGACAACAACAGGAGAACAACATGGCTAAGTCAAAATTGTATTTACTCACATAAGCGACGACTAATTCAATATGTATTGCGAAAAATTTAGCGTGTCTAACAAAAATAGAATACACACCCTACCAGATATTAATATAAAACACGAGACGTTTAACAAAAACATAAAAACACAAAAGTTTGTTCTTATTTTCGAAACATTGCGCCAGTTGTCACATTATTTTATGATTGGTGATCTAATAATACACTCTAGCAATAGGTTCAACCGAAAAATGGTCGATTCTGTAGTTTTCTGGAAATGATGGTTAAACTAACCCAGTGGCTCAATTAACATAGCCTTCCTCTACTGAAAGGCGAATAAAGGCGAATTAGGAATATTTGCCATTGGTGACGCCATGCCTATTTTACTGGTCTGTCCTACATAACATAAAAAAAATCAGAAAATTTAATTTAATGAAAGTAACATACCGCACTGAAAACAATAATTGATTTAACATAAAGTATTTTCTTATTGTCGCAGAGTTGTCTACGCATTATATTTCACGGGGCATAGGTATGTTTCGCCCGGTATAAATTGTTTTTAAAACAGCTACCTCGCTGCATGTTCCACTGACGCAAATGGACAACAACGATAAAAACACAAGCGTGCTGTACCATGGAAACATATCAACAACAATTCGTAATGCACGCTCTTCGATTTGTAGATTTCTGGCACATTCCTGCAGTGGCTTAGTTCGTATTAGTCGGACCGATACGTAACAACTTACTTATCTAATTCACGCTCCTCTCCCAAACACATTCCATGTGGAGTTCCACACTCACCACACACACACACACACACACACACACACACACACACACACTCACACACACACACACACACTCACCACACACACACACACACACACACACACACACACACACACAGACACACACACAGGTATACACACACCACACAAACACACCAATATATATATATATATATATATATATATATATATATATATAATATATATATATATATATATATATATACTGCACACACACACAGGCACACACACAGGTATACACACACCACACAAACACACCAATATATATATATATATATATATATATATATATATATATATATATACTCATATATATATATATATATATATATATATATATATATATATATATATATATATATATATTATAGTATAGATGGATAGATGCTAGAAGATGTAGATAGATTAGATAGATAGATAGATAGATAGATAGATAGATAGATAGATAGATAGATAGATAGATAGATAGATAGATAGATAGATAGATAGATAGATAGATAGATAGATAGATAGATTGATTGATTGATAGATGGATGGATGGATGGGTGGGTGGGTGGGTGGGTGGATGGATGGGTGATGGATGGATGGATGGATGGATGGATGGATGGATGGATGGATGGATGGATGGATGGATGGATGGATGGATGGATGGATGGATGGATGGATGGATGGATGGATGGATGGATGGATGGATGGATGGATGGATGGATGGATGGATGGATGGATGGATGGATGGATGGATGGATGGATGGATGGATGGATGGATGGATAGATAGTATTGAATAGGTAACTGATATTGTGGTGGTGTAAATCTAAATATGTAATATGACGAACTATATTAACAACACCCGTCTTACTGTGCACGTTCTTGTGTGTTACTGTATACGTTCTTGTGTGTTTCAGTCGTGACGGGTCTGAACATAGCACTGCTACAACCCGCCTTTATGAGTTCCCTTTGGAGGGTTCCTTTCAACGCTATCCGTGGCAATGATGGCAACAAAACGTCTTTTTTCTACACAAGTATGACACTGCCAAATTGGTGGGGTATTGACTTCGGGCTGGAGGATCAGCTGGTCACGCGGATTAACGTTACCAACATACATACCAGCACGTGTAAGTTTACACATATTACGCTGTTGCAACTCTTTAAATGTATTGAGGAGAGAGAGAGAGAGAGAGAGAAAACTGCCCGGTTAGACATGATAAGTAAACGTAATACGTAAATCAAAGTCGTTCGTGTACAACACAATCATGCCGCAACCACAGAACAAATGGTATAGTCCCCGATACATTGTTATAATATTATTAAATTTTATCATGGAAACATATACAAACAAATTCGCTAGATGATCATATGCACTGTTTAAACTGTTTCCTTATCCAAAAACCTATCGTCCACCTGTTGTGAGGTTGTAGGCTCTTTTATGATATGCTGCTGTAGATGTGTTGTTAAAATCAACTTCACGTCAACTTTCAGATAGGAGATTAAGGAGTTTCACCATCGCGCTGACGAACAATGATCCCAGAACAGACGGAGGACCACTCAAGGCAGCCTACAGCGCATGTGCGTCTCGCACGCAACCAATGGCTAAAGGAGAAACCATCAGCCTCACGTGCACAGACCAACTGAACACAAGGGGTCGCTACTTGGTCATCGTGGCGAATAACACACACAATTTGTTCCAATTAGCTGAGGTTGAAGTGTTTACCGGTAGGTTGCTAAATATGGATTCTTGTAACACCGCTAGTGTAACAGCAAACACGTTAATCTTATTACAATATCATAATTGTAAAACATCTGCAATTTAGTTCATTTGACAGTCAAACTTGTTCAGCAGTTCACCTAGAAATGTCTTATCCGATCACCTTATTTGTTGATTTGGACTCATATCGGGCCATGGAATAAATACAGCTTGGTTACCTGAATGACAACTTTGGGCAATTCAGGTAATTTGCATAAATCCAAGATGGCGACTTGTCGAATCTTAAAATTTGTTGTGATCCATTTGTCAGATAATTATATATATAATAGACATACGCCATTTAAGGGATATTTTGGTACCTATGATCCATTTCTGGTGTTACCTTTTTACATCGAGACGAATTTTAGAAGCTGAAGATCAGATGAAATTGTGAAAGTTGATTTCCTGTTGGACAATGAATGGAAACGTCTTCTAAATTATACATTAATTTATTTACGAACATAAAATGAATTTAATAATATTTGACACTTTTGTTTATAACAAGAAAAAACAGTAAGCAGTCGTAATTTAAATGACGTGAGAATTTGGAGGACGAGAGTTAGAGGACGAGGATGTAGCCGAAGAGGGTGGAGGTCATGGGAATGTTGAGGATGGCTTTGTTTATGCATTGACTGCTAAGTTGGTGAGTGGGATTAGGAAAAAAGGCACTAAGAAAATTGTGAGGCGTTGTGTGCAGCTATTGTTTAAAGCCAATTGTTATGAAGATGAAGATCCTATTCATAGCAACATCCCTACAATGACATTCATTCATATTTACTTATGCAAAAATTTCTCTCACATAGAAATATGATTGCCATATGATTGTCAATAATGATACATGTGTATAATGTGAAATTACCTGTTTCAAGTAATTTTAATTATGACTGATAACTGTTTATATTGTAAGATTATCCATTTTTTTCTTAAGTAAATTAAAATACAATTTTATAGAAGTTTCCATTTATTGTCTACCGAGAGGTCAATTTTGACATTCACATGACCTTCAGCATTTGAACTTTGCTGTGTATTGAATAAAAATAACATCAGAATTTTGTTCTACCTATCCAAGTACCCCTAAAAAGAGGTGTATTGATATCATTCTAGGACAAATTGTTCTAACGTTACTTGTTTAAGATATCACCGGTCGCCATCTTGGATTTATGTAAATTACCACCATAGTTGCTGCTGTTTAGCAACCAACCTGAAAGTGTTCTAGATCCAGATATAAGTCAAAATGAACGAACCAGTGTCATTGTATAGAACGCGTCTAAGTTCATGACAAATCAAATGGACTATCGTTTGACAATACAACAACATACCATTCCCTGGTTATTATTTTGGAGTACAACTTCAACACAGCCCTGCTGTCTGTTGTAAACACAATAACAAACACACAGTAATCATCTAGACAAACGAAACCATCTTTGAAATATTGTTCAGAAATTATCACTTCTTCATGCCATTAGAATTCTCTGGCGAAAGCAAGGCTGCATTCTGCGAGGAATCGTCATAATGTTATATTGCGCCAGTCACGATATTGTAGACATAACATAGCAAATAATACTTGAACCGCAGAACATGTCGTAATTGTTGACACAAATGTCCCACGTTGTTATTATTAGCGAATCAGACAGTGCTTGAAACATGACGCGACGGTGCTAAAACGTGGAGAAACAAGCCTATCGATTTCTATAACGGATCAGTATGCCAACGTTTTAATACGGTTGTTTTTGTTTTAAATACGTTTTGTTTTGATCAAATCGGCGTATACAGTACGTTTTCCATTCATTTGCGTTTTCGTTACTATCTTACAGTGATGGACGCGTCTATGACACACGTGACCGGATATCGCAAAGACTACAACGTGGCCGCCATCATTGACGGGAACAACGCCACCTGTGAGCAAGTGACAACACCAGAATCCGACGAAGCGTTTCAGTTCAAATACGAACTGCCGAATGTGCGCAGCCAGTTGACGGTGAAGGTGACGCTGTACGGGGGAGACTGTCTCGACTTCCCGGCGACAATGGCTTACACGGACGGTGACAACTCAGCCATGCTCCCCTACCACAACAATCCTTCCTTCTGTAGTCGGGTGACCGGAAAGTGCGAATTCGAATGCGACTGCAGCGCCACGCCGTGTCGCGTTTTGAATATCGCCATCCTCAGTTCCCCCGTCCACGCGCGAAAGTTGTGCGAAGTTATCATCATTTAAACCTCACCTAGAGAAGAACGCAGTTAATTGCAGTGAAAAATACATTATTATGCAATACAAGTAATTGCAACAATAACAATTTTAAGTTGGCATCTTTATATTATTACTAAGTTAACACGGAGGATGAGTAGATGTAGCTTAACCCGTGCGTGTCTAGTCGACAGTTCCGTTGTGTAAGCTGAGCAATTGATCCTAAATACGTCTGATCTACTATTTCCCTAAGCACATCACTAACCACAAAGACATATATATATATATATATATATTGCCATGTGTTTGTTTTGTGAGTAGACACATTAAATTGTCGGGTATTCCAATTTCTGCGCCAATATGGCATCGATTTATCAGGTGTATTTATCTTATGTCCTGTACTTTTTCTCACATTCTGCATTGTGAAATAACTTGTCATTAGATTGATTCGTCGCACCTCTACCCCAGACACACCACATCTGCTTGTCTTCACGTGACACGTGTGAGTGTGTGAGTGTGTGAGTGTGTGAGTGTGTGAGTGTGTGAGTGTGTGAGTGTGTGAGTGTGTGAGTGTGTGAGTGTGTGAGTGTGTGAGTGTGTGAGTGTGTGAGTGTGTGAGTGTGTGAGTGTGTGAGTGTGTGAGTGTGTGAGTGTGTGAGTGTGTGAGTGTGTGAGTGTGTGAGTGTGTGAGTGTGTGAGTGTGTGAGTGTGTGAGTGTGTGAGTGTGTGAGTGTGTGAGTGTGTGAGTGTGTGAGTGTGTGAGTGTGTGAGTGTGTGAGTGTGTGAGTGTGTGAGTGTGTGGGTGTGTGAGTGTGTGAGTGAGTGAGTGTGTGAGTGTGTGAGTGTGTGAATGTATGTGAGTGCGTGTGTGTGTGTGTGTGCGCGCGCGCGCGTGTGTGTGCGTGTGTGTGCGTGTACGTGAGAGTGTGTGTATGAAAGATGAGTGTTTGTGCGTGCGAACATATGGACGTGCATACATGTGTGTGTGTACGATATATTATAAAAGTCACCGAGTGTCTTCTTAGCGGGCAAATTCAAAGTGTTACCTTTTGCAAACCTTAACCAGGTTAGCTGAAGTCGAATGAATAGGCACGTACACCGCCGTGTTTCAAAAGCAATAAAGTGAAGATTGCCCTCATAGCCTTTTGTTTGTTTCAATTTATTGATGTTGTTCTGTACATGTACATTTTTAATGGTACTTTTTCTGAATTGGGTCTTTGGTCGCATTCAATAAGCGGTCCCTTTTGCAAACTTACACTAAAATCTCCCGATTGTCTTTGATACTGCCGGGATATCCACTGCCTAGTGGTTCACTCAAGTCGGAAGGTCTGTGGTTATTTAGTGCATTGTCGTTGAACACGTTCGATTAGCTTTTAATAACTGCCATGAATGAAACCCCAGTTGCACGACTAACTTCTTGAAAGATACAAAGAGGTGAGTCTTCATAAACAGGAATGCCAGAGTAAACATATCGACTGACCCTCAGGGATCGTACTAACCACTGTATAATTTGCATTTGATTTTTTTCGAATTGCAAAATACGGAACAATATTAACCGATTTACATACACAGAAATGAGCTGAACTTTATGTGTTCGACAAGAAATGCTTGAAGTCTCGTGGAATTTATAACACACGTTGAGCTCAATGTGTTACGGTGATTATGACGCTTTCTGTCAGCACTACAAATCGGTCCCCAAACAGACTAAGGGCTCACAATCCTCACATTAGTGACAACGAATGACACAAGTAGATAAAACTACACTGGTTTGTCGTTGAAAAACAAACTAAATTAAAGCCGAAGTGGTGATTCCAACACAATGACGAGACGTAGTGTTGCATGTGTCACATCTTACACATTCAGGAATCAGCAGAATGAAGAGTCTCGCACGTAGTTGTGTCTGGTGGCCGGCCGTGGACCGAAAGATGGAAGAAATGGTTCAGAAGTGGGACAGGTGTCAACAATTACGTAACAGGTTATCGTGCACTGCTCTACTACATCGGGAGTGGCCCGAAAACCGTGGGTTAGCACCCACATCGATTATGCTGGACAGTTTCACGGAAAGATTTTACTTAACTTCATCTTGTTTGTGTTATTGATTTTATAATTGAACACTTCACAGGATAGTTCTTTTTCATATAACAAAATTTAATTATACTTATCCAAATCGAGTTGTGTGTTACACCTGAAAACACGCTGACTATACAGGCGAGCGGCAAATCCTCAAAAGGTGCGTTATTTTAGGAGTTTAAAAGCCCCCCTGCTACACACACCCAAATGTTATATCATGTGAAAGCCCTGCAACTACCCGTCACGATTAGGCCTGTCGTAGAGTTGCCAAGTGGTGCAGTAATGGAGGTCAAACAAGGTCACCATAAAACGAATTGTTTTTGAAATTGGACGCTTTTGAAAACTTATCGCTATTATCATGGCTAATTAGCTATGTTATATTTTTTGAAAATGGCCCAGCAAAATATTGTTGTAAAGCGCAATATCTTATCTCCAAGATATTGGACAACATTGTGCTGTATCCTGAAACGATAAGAATGATGACAAGGTCAAACAAGGTCACCCTTAAATGACGATTATTGGAAAGTTTACATAAAATAAAATAAGGTCATCATCAACGTATCTATAGTCAAACGTGTTACTATGTGTTGTCGTTAATCTTTCGTACAATATATGACTTGTCCATAACTGTAAAGTAGACACACAGTCAATAAAACTATTCGCGGCATTGTAAACCTTCCAATAATCCTCATTTTATGGGTGAACTTGTTTGACCTTGTCATCATTCTTATCGTTTTAGGATACAGCACAATGTTGTCCATTATTATTATTATGCAAGGCCCAGGACTGATAGCCACGTCGTCTTGAAGTTCCTCCCAAGTGTTCCATCTCTTCCACATTGTCCCCTCTTATGTTAATAACGGTTCTAACAACTCCTAGCTTCTGGTGTTTGGGGTGCTGGTCAGTGCACGTCTTCTTCCTGTACAACGTGAACTTCACTTTACTATCTGCCTTTCTGGTGAACTTTACAAACTGTTGTTTTATTCATCTTCCCTCGTGTAAATGACGGAATGTTTTAATTCGTTGAAGCCTTTAATCTAGACGCTTGAGATGTACACCACTCTCCCTGGTGACGCTTTGTTATGCTGCAAATATGGCTGCGATGTCTCATTGGTAGGGGGGAGGTCGATCGTGACGCGACATCTGTCTTACTGCGTTGTAAAATAAATGCGAAATTCTACTAATAGAATACTATTTATGTAGATACTAGAGAGTGACTTGTCTCCCCTTAAAGGAAACTGACTGGTCCCGCTAGAGCATGCTGGGAAAGTCTTCACTTCGGCTTTCATCGCCTGCGAAGACGGACCAGTTCAAGTGACAGAATATTTGATACATTGTTGGGCTTTTGTTTCTGTTATTTCGTTACCCGAATATTCTGTTGTGTTACCACGATAGACTTCCACGGTGTGGTGAGTTTTGACTATTTTATTATTTCCTGTTGTCGCATTAGCGCATTTATTCGTGTGCCCTAATTCCATCGGGTTTGAACTGGTCTGGTAATGGCGTCGGCCGTCGGCACCCCTGGCCCCGGGTCTCCTTTCTCGCAGATCCCGGTTTCCTGTCCAAAACAGGTTCTGTTCGTCGGTGACAGTTTCGTTACCCGTTTTTCCCGGTATTGTACCCGGGAAACTATTATCAATTGTGGTATACAGCGTAATTTGGTCAACTTATCTACTTTGGGGGCAGGCGGTGCGGGGATTTCCTTTTGTCCGCGACGGCGCCCCTCAATCTGCAGCTGTGCGGGCCGATTTCCTTATTTTGCAAATCGGCGGTAACGACTTGAACCACCCACAGTGCGACCCTGTCCAGCACGCCCGACAGATTCTCTCGCTTGCTCGCAATTTCATTGCACACAAAAATGTCAAGCACGTCGCAATCTGCCAACTTTGCTACCGCGTTTTGCCCAGGGGTCAAAAGTTGGGTCTCCCTTCCCGTCATCCTCTTCGTGCTCATTATAACGCTCTCGTCGACCAGGTGAGCGCCGAGTTGAAGCGTTTGATAGCTTTCTTCCCGAAGTGTGTATACTGGAAGCACCGCGGGATGCTTTCCGACTATATTTCCTTGCTTAGTGATGACGGTGTCCATATCGCCGCGGCGGGTGAGCGCCTATATTATCGCTCCATTCGGGGGGCTGGTCTCTACCTTTCCAAGCGTGTTTGAGTATGTTCTCTCCTGGTGTCCCTTTGTTTACATGTCTGCGTTTTCTCCCTGTCCGCGGTTTACCCTTGATCCAGGTTAGTGAATGTGTCTATCCATTCCTTTTTTCCCCTTCTCGTTTCCAGATTTACTTCACCGTGCATGTCCGTGTACTTTACCTTTGGTGAGTGTTGTACAAGAATGTGTGTATCCGTTCATTTACCACTCTGGTGTGATGGTCTTTCGAGTTCCCGTTAACGTGTGTATCCGTTTCCCGGTTCTCTGATTGAGGGAATTATCCTCCTTCCTCCACTACATATATTGTATTCCCTGTTACACACACTTACAGGTATATACGTCTGTACTTCTCCACTTCTCCAGGTTTCTTTTTTGCAGGTGCACATCTACGTTTAGCTATGTTTGCTTACGTCGTTATTTCGGAGATCCAGTCAGCTTCCCACATCACACCGCCTGTTTTTATTTCAGTATTGTGACTGTGGCCTTACATCCACTCAGTCGTTTTAGTACCTGTGTGGGGGAATACCGACATCGCTATGGCTGTCTGAACACTGCCATTACTTTCTTCACTATCCCAGGGTTGTTTCGTCAGGATGTCGTCAGTATTTCAGGATTACTACATGACTTCCACCATCACATTGTATTTCTGTCCTTCCCGTGCATCTTTCTCCATCAGCTATCAATGTTCTCTTGCTTTACACCCTACATCTGGCCATCATGCACCGTCACATACTCCTTCTCTCATGTTCTGAGATAGTTATACGTTCGTCAGCTTGTGCGGTCCTGTCAGCATGTACATACGTTTCTGTATGTGTATCTATCTTATGTTTGTGTGTATATATATATATATATATATATATATATATATATATATATATATATATATATATATATATATATGTATCGTTTACATATATATCGATGGGTTCTTTGTGTTCTGTGCCCTGTGGACAACACATCCTTGCGTTGCTTGGATCCTTAAATTTTTCTCACTCCAGGTTTGCGATGCCACCACGGAAGCGACGGTTGGTGCCCTCTGGTACAAGCGTTCCGCCACCACAGAAGCGACCAACTGTCCCCACCTCTGCACTTGGCAGACCGGATGTGACCCCTACCACACGAGGCCGTCCTGTTACACGCCATGCTACGGCTGATGCGCCAGATCCCATCGCCTCGGCAGCGGATGCCATTGCCACTGCGGCCCTGGCACAACTGGAGGCGTCATGACGTTTGTTGCCAGCACCGGCTTCTGACCCAACCTTCGACGGTGAGCTTAGTCAGCAGAATGACGATGTCGTTTCATTTCGTCCTGTTGATTTTGTGAGCGACGACATTTTGAATGTGCTCGGGGGCGATGTTCCATCCCAGTCTCCCACTTATAGTATCATTAAACGTCCCCTCGGAGGGAATCTTCCCATTGATTTCAAACAGAAAATTTGGAATGGCGATTTCATTAACCTGCACATGTTACTGAAAGACCAGGAGTTTGAAGACCCCCAAAATCAGCGACTATCCTTGGAACTCACTCAAATAGGTTCTCAGCAAGCGTTGACCATGGCCAAGGCAGGTTCTTCCAAATTCGTCATACTGTCAGTGGGTCTCAGCTTTTTCGGTTTATGCAGCTGTCATGACGGAACGCTTTCCCAACCTCGCTCCTGGTCTTTTTAAACACATCTCCGACATTGGTGACATGGAGCGTCGGTTCGGGGGACTCGCTTGGCGGCTTTATGATGAGTCTTTCCGCAGGGAAAAGAAAGCCCACCACTTGGACTTTGGGCAGATTCACTGGGATCTCCGCTTTCGCTGCCTTCAGCAATCCACACAGGCCGGCCGTCCCCCCTTTCGCAGCCCGAACACCCGCAGCCCAATCGTGGGGAGTGTTCCCTCACGGACTGGGCGGTACACAGGTGGTCAGTGTTTCAGCTTCGAGAGATCCGTCTCTTGCAGCAAACCAGCCTCTCCTTACAAGCATTCCTGTGCCCGATGCTCGGGGGTCACCAGACCAGCAACTGTCGCCGTCAACCCCCCGTTGCCAAAGGTAATCGTATCCCCGTCCAGCCACACGCTCCCAACGCCATCAAAAGGGACGTGCTCGCGTCATACCTGCTGCATTATGATGAACATGAATCAACAATCCTTATCACAGGGTTCACTCTGGGGTTTTCCCTTCACTACGATGGCCCAGCTTACTCACGCACCTCCGGAAATCATCGGTCTGCTCTCCAGGCTGCTTCTATAGTTGACAAAAAACTACTCCACGAAGTTTCCCTTGGCCGTATAGCTGGCCCTTTTACGCACCCTCCATTCAATGATTTTCAATCCTCCCCCCTTGGTGTGGTACATAAACATGACGCCTCATCCACGATTTATCATTTCCACGCAGTAACTCCATCAATGTTTATACATCTAAGCAGTTCACGTGTGTTCAGTATGAAACTCTAGATCAGGTTGTATCACTTGTCAAAGAATGCGGACAGGGTTGCTTCATAGCTAAGGCCGCAGGATTATCACCTGTTGGGCATGACCTGGCATGGTCTATTTTACCATGATAAAGTATTACCGGTGGGGTCTGCCATTAGCAGTCAGACTTTTGAGCGTTTCAGCCGGGCGGTTCAATGGATTCTGCAGCAGCATTTTGCTGTCGACAGTGTCACACATTTGCTGGATGATTTCATCTTTGTGAGTGCTCATCAATCAGTATGCCGCAATTACCTGCTTTCATTCGAGCAGCTTTCACAGCAGCTAGGTATCCCTCTCAACCAGGATAAACGATGTCTGCCTTCTACTTGCCAGATTGTGTATGGCATTGAAGTTGATACACTCAAGTTGGAGCTCCGCTTGCCAGTGGAAAACATCACGAAGGCCACTTTGTTAGTGGATCACTTAGCTAAGCGTCGCATGGTTACTTTGCGTGAATTACAGGTGGTCATAGGTTTTCTGAGTTTCTGTTGTCTTGCCGTGGCGTGTGGCCGTCCATTTCTGAGACGTCTAATTCAGCTGACTCGTGGCATTCGCCGTCCTCATCACTATGTCACTTTGACCAGTGAGGCGCGAGCTGACTTACTAGCTTGGAACACTTTCCTGTGCTCGTTCAATGGCAAATGCATGTTCTTGGATCACAGATATCTTTCATCCGATACCATCAAACTTTACACAGATGCCTCCAGTGACATCGGGTTTGCAGCTATATTTGGCACTAAGTGGGTCGCTGGGACATGGCACCGATCATTTTTTCATCATCTGACATAACGCTTCTTGAACTGTACCCCTTGGTCCTGCTAACTGGCATATTTGGTTGCTATCTAGCTAACCATTGCATTCTCTTCATGACTGATAATGCGGGTGTCGTTGAGATTGTCAACAAAGTAAGTTCCAAGAACCACCACATCATGAAACTCGTGCGTATGTTGGTGTTATCTTGTTTGAAATATAACATTTTGTTTCGCTCTCAACATGTTCCAGGATATCAAAACATTATTGCCGATCACCTGTCTCGTTTCCAGATAGACGAGGCAAAACGTGCAGCCAGTTGGTTAGACGCCGAACCTTCAGTAATCCCACAGTCACTGAGCCCCTCCATGCTACTGAATTAGAGCACGAGTTGGTTCGGTCATCGCTTGCGCCAACTACACGCGCTTCCTACCGCTACAGTCTCGGTAGGCTCCAACATTATCTGGCACTCAGTGCCCCTGGCTCCAAATCTATCCCTCTGTCACAGGCCCATCTTGCCGGTTTCATTACTCACTTGTTTTCATGTCAGTATGCAGCATCAACCATTGTCTCGGCTGTTTCGGCCATCACATTCAGCCATAAGATTGTTGGCTTGCCAGACCCAGCAGACAGTTTTTATATTAAAAAACTTCTGCTCGGAGTTCAGAAAAGGACAGGGTCAGTAGACTCCCGGCATCCCATTGATCTTCCCATGCTTGCTCAGTTGGTTGCAACAACATCGGTTGTGATCCCCAATCAGTTTTTGGAGTATTGCATTTCTGCTATGTTTATGCTAGCGTTTCATGGTTTTTTGCGCATTGGTGAAATCACCAAGCGTCCCGGCGTACCAGTAGACAACCTTATACAGTTGCAGGATCTAAAGTTTGTATCTGGATCTCATAAACCTTCCATGCAACTTTCTATCCGTCATTACAAACACCAACACAGCAGCAGGCCTGTGGTTTTGGAAATTGAAGCCAAATCTCACCATTGCCCTCTCATTGTTATGAAGCGATACCTTCGAATTCGTGGTTCCACATCTGGCCCCCTCTTCATCTTCGCCGATCACACGCCAATATCAGCTTTATATTTCGCCAGGCAGCTGGCAGCCTGTCTTTCACACTGTGGATATGATACCACCAGGTACACAGGCCACTCCTTTCGTATTGGGGCGGCGACCACAGCCGCGGAAAGGGGTCTCACTGACGTTCAAATCCAAAACATGGGCAGATGGAAATCTACGGCCTTTCGCCGGTACATTCGCATCCCCATTCTTAACATCACTTGTTTCTTGGCACTCGGGTGCGGACATATCATTTTCTTCTCTAGCCTTCTCCTTGCCATGCTCAGCCGGTGCTGAGTGTCAGGTGGGCTGGGTTCTATCCTACAGTGAGTCGGTGGGTGGTGTTTTAGGGTATTGAATTCCCCAATATTTAGGGGAGGACTGCGTTAAGAGAGATCTCGAAAGAGTGGGAGAAGAATAGAGAACACCAGCAAGAGATAGAAGAAATTGGAGACTGTTGATAGAGAACGTAATGAGAGAAAACCGAGGAGAGGAAAGAAAAGACGAAGAAAAGATGGCAGTAACCATGGCAACCACACCGCTGACAACAAGAGGAGAACAACATGGCTAAGTCAAAATTTTATTTACTCACATAAGCGATGTTATTTCTATAATTTGTAGCGACAAATTCAACGTGTGTAACAAAAATAGAATATACACACACACTACCAGATGTTAATATTTGGTATAACAAAATTTGTTCTTATTTTCGAAACATTGTGCCAGTTGTCGCATTAATTTTTATGAATGATGGTCTAATAATATACTCTCGCAATAGGTTCAACCGAAAAATGGTCGATTGTGTACATTTCTGGGAATGATGGGTGAACCAACCCAGTGGCTCAGCCTTCCTCTACTCAAAGGCGAATTAGGAAAATTTGCCATTGGTGACGTCATGTCTCCTTTACTGGTCTTCCACACACAAAACAATTTAAAAGTGTTTCATGAAATACATCGCCAAATAATAGATTAAAAATAGTCGGTTAAATGATGCAAGTTATAAAATGAGGGTTTCTATTCGACACAAGCGCCTGGAATAAAATACACTTAAGTGTATTTATTATTCATCGAAGTTACCGTAGGGAGTATAATATGTGCATAAGTAAATACATCACTTACATATATTATTATTAATATTAATGAAATAACCTGTTTTGTAGGTAACCTAGTATCGGCTACTATAATTATACTGCAATTAACTGCATTCTTCTCTATGAGAGGTTTAAATGATGATTACTTCGCACAACTTCCGCACGTTGTCCGGGGAACTGAGGATGGCGATATTCAGAACGCGACACGGCGTGGCGCTGCAGTCGCATTCGAATTCGCACTTTCCGGTCACCTGACGACAGAAGGAAGGATTGTTGTGGTAGGGGAGCATGGCTGAGTTGTCACCGTCCGTGTAAGCCATTGTCGCCGGGAAGTCGAGACAGTCTCCCCCGTGCAGCGTCACCTTCACCGTCAACTGGCTGCGCACATTCGGCAGTTCGTATTTGAACTGAAACGCTTCGTCGGATTCTGGTGTTGTCACTTGCTCACAGGTGGCACTGTTCCCATCAATGATGGCGGTCACGTTGTAGTCTTTGCGATATCCGGTCACTTTTGTCATGAATGCGTCCATCACTGTAAGATAATAATAAAAATATTAATTTTCTAGTTTGTGTACTATACAATATACATACGTCGATTTGATGAAAACAACAACGGATTACAGACAAAACGAACCGTAATAAAACAGGCATATGGTCAGTGACATAAATTGCAGGATTCTGTCGCCACGTGGTAGCACCTTCGCGTCATGTTTGTAAGCAGTGCCTGATTCGCTAATGCCAACGTAGGGCCATTGTTTTGACATATCACGTTACCTGCTCGTGTTCCAGAATCATTCGTAGTAATACGTCTACTATATCAACATGCAACTTTGTAAAACAAATGTATAATATACAATCCATAATCCATAAAATGAATACAGACATACATCTCTAATGGCACGCATTGGTGGGCATTTTTAAACATAGTTGTAAACATGGTTTAGTTTGTCTAGATAATTACTATGTTTGTAACTGTACTGACAATAGATAGCTGAACTAGATTCGATTTGTTCACCAGAATCACATCCAGAGAATGGCATGTAGTTTTATTATAAATAATTGTAGATTTCTCATGATTATGGCGACTGCAATAAGAATAATTCGTGTACGGCTGCAGTAGAGGTGTTGAAACAATTACCTATTCGACAACCTACCGTGGAACACTTCAACCTCGGCTAAATTGAACTTGTTATCTTTGGTATTCGCCACGATGAACCATGTAGCGCCCCCTCGTGTTCAGTTGGTCTGTGCACGTGAGAGCGATGGTTTCTCCGTCACCCATTGGTCGCGTGCGATCGCGCACACGCTGAAGGCATTGTTGAGTGGTCCGCCGTCTTTTCTGGGATCATGATTCGTCAGCCCAATGACGAAGCTTTTTACTCGTATATCTGAAAGTTAACGTAAAGTTGACTTTAACAGCGGATCCACCGCGGCAAAGAACATACCACCTACGTTGATGATAGTTTTGGTTGACATGGAAACACGTTCGTTTAATTAAGTGGTTTCGACAATCTGTGTGTTTCTGTTATTTAAGCGGTGTAAGCCGGTCGCTGAAATCTGTATATAAGCACACAGTTGAATCAGTTTGTACTATTTTCTAAGGTACTGTACTTATTTAGTAACGATGTATCCGGGATTGCATAAAACCTGTATGCGAATTTCCATCGAACAAAACATTGTACAAACGATAAGAAATGTAAGTTCAAAGTTGACTTGTCTGTTGCTTCTCGCCGGTAATAATGCCGTCATTACTGTCATTGTTATATTGCCTTTTGCCATTTTTTTTGGTAGTCTTAATGCAGTACATATCGACGTTATGCTAATTTACACGAATCCACAACCATATCCACATCCACACAATAGTTACGAAATATAATTTGTTGTTTAGCGCAGTATGACGCCCTTAGGATTGCGCAAAACACTGCAATTGACAAATCAATTCTACCGAACTGTCGATGTCGGGACCATCTTGACTTCTATTGGAAGATTTCAGCCACGTTGTAATTAATGCGCGAATATATTCCTACACAATTAGCCGCCACTGACATCCATACAACTGATTGAACTGCGACAGCATTGAGTGAAATAACTTGCTCGAGGCTCGACCCGATAACGTACGATTCGAACCCGGGTTCTCTAGTAGAAAAACAGTCCAATGTTTGATGGACTGCGCCACTGTACTCTACCTTTAGATAGATTCTATGATACACACATGTGAACACTTACACCAATATACACTCTTTCGGTTGGTAACGTTAACCCGCGTGACCAGTTGATCCTCCAGCCCGAAGTCAATACCCCACCAATTTGGCATTGTAGTATTGGTGTGGAAAAATGACGTTTTGTTCCCATCAACGCCGCGGCTCGCATAATCGGTTGACCAGAGTGAACTCATAAAGGCCGGTTGTCGCAGTGCGATGTTCAAACCCGTCACAACTGAAACACACACGAACGTGCACAGTAAGGTGTGTTTATGACGGTCTTCGTCGTGATACACATTTAGATTGAAACGTATTTCGTTGGCTTAGCAGACTAACATATGAAAATAGATATACAGCACAATTTTAAAAAGGTTCACATCCTGATATTACACTTCGGTATCAAAGGATCTATTCACGGTTATATATACATGCATGAATACATATACACGTACGAACGTACGTACGTACGTACGTACGTACGTACGTACGTACGTACATACATACGTGCGTGCGTACGTACGTACATATGTAGGTACATACCTACGTACGTAGTTACGTACGTATATACATACATACGTACGTACGTACGTAGATACATACATACATACAAACATGTATACATACATACGTACGTACATATATACAAATATACATACACACATATATACATACATACACACACATACGATATAAGACAGGTCCTAGCACGAACCCTACACGCCAAGATTTAATCACCCGTCTCGGCATTTCCCACTACAACCTAGCGATACGGTTCGCTAATGTATGACTACAGCCACGCCAACGCCTTATCGGTGATACCGAATTACTGTTCAAGTCGAGTCATCAACTACTCATGAAGGGCTGAGTCGAATGCCAACGACAAATCAAACCTCATGAGAATTGTCGTACACTTCCTGTCCAGTGTCACGGCAATGTCATTCTTGACACGGCGTAGTGCTGTGCCTGTGGAGTGGCGCTGACAGCATGCCGACCTATCGGGGTCATGCAGGGCGTGTTCGCTAATGTACATATTAACTTGTTTTGCAACGACTCTTTCAACCAATTTCTATATAAATGGCGAGTTCGACACAGACCGGTAGATGTTCAAAATGAGTTTATCCAACGTAGTTTTTTCAAGATTGGTTTAGTCAGCAGGTATCTGAGTTAGTTTGGCGCTGGTGTCATTGCAAAATACCATCAGGTAACCGTCATAAATCATTGTCATCCGTTCGTGTACCAGTTGTTAGCGTGAGTGGCAACAGTGATGAAACATTTATGTGGAGTTTTCCATGTGTGGACTGAACAACAGCATGGCGTGGACATTACCTGTACTTGTATGGACAAGATTGACGTGATAGGGATGGTTGAACAACAGGCCGCAAGGAGGCAAAAAGAGTAAGCGTGCTTTCACCGATGTTTCGAAACAGATGATCGTTTTTTGCAAGGGTTTCGTGGGTGTAACAGGCCTCTATTATGCCGTATTCCCCCTCTTCACCGTTGGGAGGAGGGGTTCCTGAGCAGTGATCTAGCCACAAACAAAGTCATTGGTCTTGTGGTCGACCAACTATATATGTAGCAGGCGTCTGAAGAACTTATTCTCAAACGCCTTGATGTTCTTCGTTGTCGCAGCAGTCAGTATCGTTCGCAGCCACAGAACAAGACAGAGACACAACAATGGTTCTCATCCTGGTCTTGGTTGGAAAGCTGATATTAAAGCTCGTGTATGTCTTTGTAAGTTTGGTCACTGTTGGTGTCTAGATGTCGTTATCCAACCATCCATCTGTAGTGATTGTGGAGCCGAAGAAGTAGAAAGCATCCACTCCTGATCGTTCTTAGTGACTGTTGCCAGTGTTGTTTTCAATACACGCGTTTTAAATTATAGCCGTGTGAAAATAATACAGTCACCTGTATTTCTACCTACATCTTCGTCAGTGTTGCATGTATCAGTCACAAGATCCAACAACTCATACATCGAGCTCTGACAGGCCTTGCAGCTGACTACACTGAACAATATGTAAGCCGAAGCTAGCCGGTTAGGTCGTGCGCAACAGCGAACACAGTTTATTGTGTGTACCATGCACAACGCGTTGTAGCGTTTACATTTTCAAGATCGTTATAAACTTTCCGGTTGAGTCCAGTGTTGCCAGGTCAAAAAACAATTTCAAGCTCAATGCCCCTCGAAAACTAACACAAAACCAGGCAAACCCCCAAGTAATGATACGTTTTAAAAGTTACCAACGACACACCGCTACTGCACTTGCCCAATATACGAATCGACTTGAAAACCGCCTAGTACAGTAAGTAGTAAAATGAATCACACTAACTGACGTAAAGCTAAGTTCGTGCTTCCGGCCTTCCGCGCCAATAGACAAGCATTAACTAAAATATTAACTAACGCATTGGCCTATTTATAGGACTACATGCAGACAGTTGATAAACAACAAACCAATTACTTATTTTTTTATTGAGAAAGGTGCATCACGTGTCTACCCTGAGTCGCAGTGTTCTTTCAGGGCCGCCCGATCTACAATGGACGTGGTCTTCGCTTTGCGCCATTTTCAAGGAAAGTGTCGAGAGCAGCAAAGCCATTCGTCATCGTGTCTATCGAAAGGTCAGCAGAAGCAGAAAGTTCAGTATACTGCAGAAGACACAAGACTGCAAGGCATCATCACATCCTTCGGCATAGGCATGCAAAGTACTGTTTACCTTAGGCCGTCCCAGTGAGAGTGGAGTGACCCAGCGCTGCATTATGGCCCCTACGGCACTATTGTCGAAACTCATTCGGAACAACATCGTGATTTCAAATGTTTATGCTGACGACAGGCAAATTTACATCATCGTGAAATCCCACCAGGAGGACACTGAAGCGGCTGTTGAACAATGTGTAACAGAAGACCCGATATGGATGAAAACAAACTCCTTAAAGTTACATGACTCAACCACAGAAGTAAAACCATTCGGTTTAGCTCAAGAAAATCGAGCTGCATGCATTACGTATTGGTGACTGTTTGGTCATGGTGACTCACAGTGTCCGTAACCTTGGTGTCCAGGTTGATGCTGAGATGACGATCAAGTCGCATGTGACTACTGTATGCAGGTCAGCAATATTTCATCTCCGCAAAATCTTGAGGATCAGGCAGTATCTAACAGCAGCAGCGACATGCATGTGTCACAAACTGACTCGGTGTTGGCAAAGCACTGCTCTATCGACTGCCTCTGAAGTATATACAACGGCTTCAGAAAGTACAGAACTGGGCAGCCCGCTTGGTCGACGGCGCCATGAAATATTGCCATACTACACCGCTGCTGACGAAGTTGCACTGGCTGCCGATAGCAGTGTGAGTAGAGTGCAAGATCCTGCTACTCACACATCACTGAACAATGTTTAAGCCGACGCCAGCCGGTTAGGTCGTGGCGTTCCAGCGAACACAATTTATTGTGTGTACCACGCCCAAGGCGTCACTGGGGTGACAGATTTCAGCATGGCAGCCCCAAATCCGTGTAACGCGCTGCTGTAGCATTTGACATTAACATCTATCATTGCTGCTTTTAAAGTAAAACTAAATATTTACCTAGTTTCAAGAACTTTTTGTACAGTGCTGTGAGCAACGAATGTTGGAACAGCGGTATATAAATATCACGATCAGAATTCTGATTTTGGAATCTCCTTTTCCAAGCTCCTTCGACATGTCCGCGAAGGCCAGAATTGATAGCATACGTTTCACGGTCGTTCGGCTTCGCTCCAAGAACACAGAAAAGTATTGTTTCTGGAAATGCTCTATGTGGGCGATGCCGCCTTGGTATCCTATGCAGTGGCCCACTTACAGAGTTTGGTGGCTCGACTGTCCCATGCATCCAGGGAGTTCAGACTGACCATAAACATGATAAATGACAGACTGCATTCCGCCCATTGCCACAGATGGTCACACATTTGAAATGGTCTTATCTTGGATCCACGGTCTCCTCGTCATTGTGGCAAGACGTGGAATTGAGCACAGGATATAAGTGATGATTCATGTTATGATATGGTATGACTCAACTAAGTAATGTAGTGCATAAGCTCAACAGTACAGGAATAAGGACAAATCCCGGTGGAACTCCAAATGGAATGTGTTTGGGGCGAGAGCGTGAATCAGATAAGTTAATTCTTTGGTATCAGTACGACAAATACGAACTAAACCACTGAAGGGTTGTGCCAGAGACCAATACTGCGAAGAGCGCACATAGACACGAGTGTCGCGTTGTTGATCAATATTATGTTTCCATGGTAGATCATGTTTGGTTTTATGGTTTGATTCACTGAAACCCTATAGCGGGAACACTGTTTGACTAATAACTGATACTGCGCGAAACACATCGATGATAGGTGAAATCTAGCGTTTAAACTACGCTGCGCCAAGAAGAAAAATATTTGAATTTAAATCGAACGTAATTTGAAGTGCGATGTGATAGTGTCATTATATATATATATATATATATATATATATATATATATATATATATATATATATATATATATATATACCACAATACAATATTCTCATTACACGTCTATCAACATGGTACGGCATATCTGGCACAGCCCTGAGCTGGTTTACTTCATATCTTACTGATACTGCGCGAAACACATCGATGATAGGTGAAATCTAGCGTTTAAATTACACTGCGCCAGGAAGAAAAATATGTGTTATTATTACCTTCTATGATGCAATCGAAGATATATATATATATATATATATATATATATATATATATATTATATATCCCGAATTTGTGCAGAAAGGCACACGATACATTTTATATTCTTACCCCTCCCCCCACCGACGCCTCTGACGTCGAGCTCTAAAACTACTACTCTGAGTCTCACCTTGGTCGACCATGAACGTGTGTAGCAGCAACCCGCCAACAACGGCTGTCACACGGGACACGCATTTCGTCCGTGCAGGGGACATCACGGACTCTTCTGTCGACGCCGTCTCTGTGGAACACTTTCCGCTGTACGACAGTCCGACTACCGGGAGTTGACGTTACACTACAGTTATGTGAACACGTCCACGCACATGCACGGTCACATGGGATGGTGGCTGTGTTCTGTCAAGCAGTCAACTGGAAATGTCAGGCGTAGAGGTTCCTATCATATACATAATTTAGTCGGCATTACCGTCCTGCACGGTCACGCTTGAGCGGGCATTTTTGTGACGTATTTAAAACCTTAATAATTAAGCATGCTGCAAAATTTCTTCAGTTATTTCCACATTCCCGTGCAAAATTACAGTCTTCGACATGTTATAATATTTCTTCCCAAACAGACGTTTAGGCCCACTTTACGAACTCACGCGCACGCGCCACCAAATTACACCCAAATACACCTAACTATATAATACACACGCATGCATATACACAAACACAAACGTTCGTTGGTGATAAATTAAACATGCGAGATCAACCTATGTAAGTCAGCACAAAATCCTACTAGTATGTCAAGCCAGAGCTATTAGATAGGAGCTGGGACATCCACCCCCCTATGGGACCAGACGCGCACAAATCTCGCTCAACCTCCGATGTTTAGTCGTTTACTACACTATGTGTTTAAAGGTTTTATCTAATCCGTGTGAGGGCGCTGTGTGTTTATGAGCCCCAGCTCGGATGTATTAGCTCTAGTAAAACCAAGAAAGAACACATGCAGACAAGAGGAAGACCCAGAATGCGTCGTTTGCTGCGAGTCTTACTGCAACAATAAGTTAAGTGACGTTTGGCTGTAGTGTGTGCGTTACATTTGTCACAACTGTGAATTAGACTCAGACTAATTTGGATGTCGCTACACTGAAGTGTTCAGTTTCCCCGGTGCGATATCGCTCCTCGTTCGTGGTTTATTTAGTTTGTAGGCGGCATTGTATGTGTCCATTAAAGTTAATTAGTCTGTATTCTCGTTACTAAATAGCCACCGTGTTGCCAAATTATAAAATAAATTCATGGTGACAGTAACATTATGTTACTCTGGGCGCTGATACATATGTTGCACCCGTCTTTTAAGGAGTTCACCCGTGGCAACTTGTCAGTCGATCGAATTGAACGGAATTTCCAAGACGAATGAACCGATAACTCGGATAACTCCCGATATTGTTAACACACAAGCTGAATATGACACGGGTAATCAAAGTTAAAACACACTTATTCCAGTAAAAGGAATCACTTATTAGTTGGTCTACATAATTGTTGTGTTTGTAATTGTTTTGGAAATAAAGACCGTGTCTAGGTTTGATTTGAGAATTATCAATCGTGGTAGATTTTTGAAAATAATGTCAAGCGCAGTAATATTAAGTTATTCGAAGTTCCATTAAATACCAGTAGTATGTGCGGGTCATCTCTTTGGACGGTGGCGCGGTTGGCGCAGAGCGGAGGGAGGTCAAAGGTCAATATGTACGTCAAGGTCAAAAATATAGTGAAAGGTGGCGTCCCCTATCGGAGAGGTCATGAACTAATATTGTCCAAATTCGTGCGTTTAATTTTTTCACATTAGGCCAAAGGTGTTAAGGGTCATGTAGCGCCCCTGGCGTATACGTGGTGAACCACAAACTAGGTAAACAAATACGTCGTCAATTAATACCTCCAAAATACGTGTCTTATTTTTTAATATTGCACACACAAAAAATTATGTTATAGGGATTAGAGGTCATGTAGCGCCCCCAGGCGGTCTGTTAGACGTCAATGCAAAAGACCTTTCTCTCATGCACGAAAGCATGCAGATGCACAAGCTGAACACTTTGGTAGGAACACGCGTGTCACTCACCATTAAGAAAAGTAAACGAAACGGCTACACCAAATACAACGTCACTCACGTAGAGGTTCTGCATTACACTGCATGCGTGCGTGCTGTTTCAGGACGATCTTCAAACCGGCGACGAAGCGTCGACTAGTGCATGTTCTACATCCCCTGTTCCAAGTTCGTCGTACTCTACTACCGGTGTCACAACGGAGCCGTCCGACTGCGCAACTACTACTACTACTACTACTACTACTACTACTACTACTACTACTACTACTACTACTACTACTACTACTACTACTACTACTACTACTACTACTACTACTACTACTACTACTACTACTACTAATACTTCTGCCTGTAAGGCGAACATTACCATTGCCTACTACTACTACTACTACTACTACTACTACTACTACTACTACTACTACTACTACTACTACTACTACTACTACTACTACTACTACTACTACTACTACTACTAATACTTCTGCGTGTAAGGCGAACATTACCATTGCCTATCCTGTTAACGAAATGGAGAAGCCGTTTGTACGTCACATTGCATGCGGTGTCGCTGAGCTTTCGAAACTGCGCTGCAACGGTTGCGAAATAGATCACCGTAGTCAACTCCAACACGATTGTCTCTTACCTGATAACATTTTAATTGACATGCACTTTGACGAGGCTTTGGAGAAAGTTAACTCCACTGCAGTCATTAAAGACTGGTTGACCCATTTACTTGAGGTACACAATCCGACGTGACGCCCGAACAATTGAATGCCATCGAGAGTTAGTTGGAGGAGTATCCTTCAGAGCGATGGCGAAATAATGTTAAACGCATGGTACTCGCTGACATGCACTCTGACGAAGGCTACTGCAGTGAATATAACCTCATACCTGTATATCATGCTATGACTACCCTCCGTTGTTAGGACAACAAACATGTTGACCAGTGCATGTCTACATTGACAGTACTTTCTAAAAGTATTATTGTGTTTACTTGAATACAAATGTGCAAACCGTATTGCTTGTTGTTTCTCCTGTTATAACCAGTGTTCACCTAGGTCCCCGTTGTGTCATGTATGGTCACTCCAGCTTATTACTCAAATAATTATTAACTTCGTTGTCATTTCATCACCCATGATGTCACGTGATAACTTTCGTAGTCTATTCTTGTTAGGAATGCTTTATATTCTAAAATAAAATATAACATCACATTTGCACTTATACTCACGAGGCTAGGACAGTTTTATGTCATGCGCACACCATAACTTCCGTGCAAAAGACAACTTCCGTAAAAATGGCGGGGCAGATCAAGACCATAACACAATTTCTTGCACAATTAGACGTCATAACGTTAAAAATTGGTTCCATTTAAAGTTTCGACGCGATAACCTTGCCAAGTTTTCTTATTCGGCTGAGTCAGTGTGCCAACTACGTAGCATTTCGTAACGTCTCACCGTTCTATTGCGTTAGACAGGTTGTGTTTTCATAAATTTAACTAAGTTAGTCTTGTAACTTGTAGTAAAATAGAATATTTTTTTCTGTTTCGACGCGATAATCTTGTCAAGTGTTTACATTTTACTAAGTCGGTGTGCCAACTTTATACCATTTCCCAACTTTTCACCGTTTCACTGCGACGGCTTTGTCACTTTAACGCATTTTTCTAAGTCATCTTTGAACTTTTATAACATCATGAGCGAAAGTTATGGCACTTTCTATCGTAAAACAAGAACCATGGTGGTTTTTCTGATATCATAGCATTTGTTTCTAACGAAAATCTCGAAAATCTTGGGTTGTGACGTTACTTCTTTAAAAGCTGACACCATCTTGCGGATAACTTTGACATTACGTTAGACGCTAGCGTCATCTACAGGATAAAACAACCACTAATTAGAGTCAGACACAGAAAAAAGTTGATGACCTTGGCAAATGTTCGCGTTTTACTAAGTCAGTGTGCTAACTTCGTTGCATTTCGTAACGTTTCATCGTTTCATAGCGCTAGACAGGTGGCGTTTTCATATGTTTAACTACGTTATTCTTGTAAATTGTAGTAAAATGGAATATTTTTGTGTTTCGACGCGATAAACTTGTTGAGTTTTCATATTTTACTAAGTCGGCGTGCTAACTTTGTACCATTTCACAACTTTTCAGCGTTTCACCGCGATGAATTTGTCAATTTGACGTATTTTTAGTGTTTACATGCGATAAATTTGTCAAGTTTTTTCATATTTTACTAGATCGGTGTGCTAACCATTTCGTAACGTTTCATCGCTCCATTGCGCTAGACAGGTGGTGTTTTCACAAATGTGACTAAACTAGTCTTGTAGCTTGTAGTCAAATGGAATATTTTTCTGTCGTACAACGAGAACCTTGGTGGTTTTTCTCAAGTCACACAATTTGTTTCTATCGTAAATCTAGAAAGAATCTTGGGTTGTCATCTCACTTCTTTAAAAACTGGCACCATCTTGTGGATAACTCTGACATTATGTTAGATGCTAGCGTCATCTAGAGGACAAAACAGCCACTAATTAGAATCAGACACAGAACAAAGTTGCTAATCTTCGCTAATGTTCGTGTTTTACTACGTCTGTTTCCTAACTTCGTTGCATTTCATAACGTTTCATCGTTTCATAGCGCTAGAGAGGTGGTGTTTTCATATGGTTAACTAAGTTATTCTTGTAATTTGTAGTAAAATGGAATATTTGTTTGTTTCGACGCGATAAACGTGTTGAGTTTTCATGTTTTACTAAGTCGGCGTGCCAACTTTGTACCATTTCATAACGTTTCATCGTTTCATAGCGCTAGACATGTGGTGTTTTCATATGTTTATCTAAGTTAGCCTTGTAACTTGTAGTAAAATCTCAATAGTCTGTCGTTTCGACCTTACATCCTTTTCACATTGTCGTATTTTTACTAAGTCGGTGTGATAATTTCCTAATATTTTCCGAATTTTGTCAAAAAGACGTTTCCGGTCACGTTCAAAACATAACTTTCGCTAAAAGGACGCTTCATGTCACGTGCAAACCATAACTTCTCCGAAAATGGCGGACCACATCAGAACCATAACATTATTTCTGGTAACATAGCGGGTTCGGTCGCAGTCATAACATACCTTTTAGTGTTTCGATGTGACAACTTTGTCAAGTTTTTCATATTTTACTAAGTCGGTGGGCCAACTTTGTACCATTTCACAACTTTTCAGCGTTTCACCGCGATGTCTTTGTCAATTTGACGTTTTTTCTAAGTCATCTTGGTACTTTCATAACCTTCTATGGAAAAACACCGTGAACAATCTAGAAAAATCTTCGGTTGCGACGTCACTTCTTTAAAAACTGGTACCATCGAGCTGATAACTCTGACCCTACGTTACACGCTAGCCCCATCTAGCGGACAAAACAACCACTAATTCGGGTTTGACATAAAAAGTTCGACTATGTCCAAAAAAGATACTCTTGTAAAATGGCGGCTTCGGTCACAGTCATAACATATCTTTTAGTGTTTCGATGTGAAAAACTTTTCAAGTTTTCATATTTTACTAAGTTTGCGTGCCAACTTTGTATCATTTCACAACGTTTCAGCGTTTCACCGCGATGGCTTTATCACTTTGACGTATTTTTCTAAGTTATCTTGGTAATTTCATATCCTTCGGTAGGAAAACTTTAGCACTTTCTATTATAAACCGAGAACCTCGGTGGTTTTTCTTACGACACACATTTTCCTAACCAAATCTAAAACAGTGGAGAAAGATCTTGGGTTGTGACGTGACTTCTTTAAAAACTTATGCCATCTAGCGGATAACTTACACTACGTTAGACGCTAGTCCATCTAGCGGAGAAAACAGCAACTAATTAGGGCTTTAAATAGAAAACGATGGTTTCCCCTACTTCCATAATATAATTTCATGTAAAATGGCGGCTTCGGTCACAGTTTTTTAGTGTTTTGATGCGATAACTTTGTCAAGTTTCTCATATTTTACTAAGTCGGTGTGGCAACTTTGTATCATTTCACAACTTTTCTCAGCGATGGCATTGTCACTTTGACGTATTTTCTTTTTCTAAGTCATCTTGGTACTTTCATATCCTTTGGTGGGAAATCTTTGTCACTTTCTATCATAAAAACGTGTGGTGTGACATCACTACTTTAACAGCTAGCGCCATCTAGCATATAACCCCAACACTACATTAGACGGTAACGCCATCTAGCTGACAAAACACCCACTACCAAGGGTTAGACACATTATTTATTTAGGTTAACTAGGGTTTGACATAGAAAAAAGTTGGGATTAACTGATCGAAAACTCCGCTCCCGTGGAGTTTCGTATCAAATTTAAAAAAAATTGCTATATTGTTGTCCCGGACAAAAACATAGCAATCGCTTTTTCTACCTCGTCGACTCGGTAAATGTTAGGAAATTACCACACCAACTTAGTAAAAATACGACAATGTGAAAAGGATGTAAGGTCGAAACGACAGACTATTAAGATTTTACTACAAGTTACAAGGCTAACTAAGTTAAACATATGAAAACACCACCTGTCTAGCGCTATGAAACGATGAAACGTTATGAAATGCAACGAAGTTAGCACACTGACTTAGTAAAACACGAACATTTGCCAAGGTTATCAACTTTTTTCTGTGTCTGACTCTTATTAGTGGTTGTTTTATCCTCTAGATGACGCTAGCGTCTAACGTAATGTCAAAGTTATCCGCAAGATGATGTCAGCTTTTAAAGAAGTAACGTCACAACCCAAGATATTTCTAGATTTTCGTTAGAAACAAAATCTATGACGTAAGAAAAATCACCAATGTTCTTGTTTTACGATAGAAAGTGCCATAACTTTCGCACACGATGTTATAAAAGTTCAAAGATGACTTTCAAAAATACGTCAAAGTGACACAGCCGTCGCAGTGAAACGGTGAAAAGTTGGGAAATGGTACAAATTTGGCACATCGACTTAGTAAAATGTAAACACCTGACAAGGTTATCGCGTCGAAAGAGAAAACATATTCTATTTTACTACAAGTTACAAGACTAAATTAGTTAAATCTGTGAAAACACCACTTGTCTAACTCAATGAAACGGTGAAACGTTACGAAATGGAACGAAGTTAGCACACCGACTTAGTAAAATATGAAAAAACTTGAAAAAGTTATCGCATGTAAACACTACAAATACGTCAAATTGACATAGTCATAGCGGTGAAACGCTGACAAGTTGTGAAATGATATAAAGTTGACACGCAGACTTAGTGAAATATGAAAACTTGAAAGTTTATCACATCGAAACACTAAAAGGTATGTTATGACTGTGACCGAAGCCGCCATTTTACAAGAATTTTTTTATGGACATAGTCGAAGCCATCGTTTTCTATGTCAAACGCAAATTAGTGGTTGTTTCGTCCGCTAGATGGGGCTAGCGTCTAACTTAGGGTCAGAGTTATCAGCTAGATGGCATAAGTTTTTAAAGAAGTGACGTCACAAACCAAGATTGTTCTAGATTGTTCACGGTGTATGACAGAAAGTGCCAAAGTTTTTCCACAGAAGGTTATGGAAGTACCAAGATGACTTAGAAAAATACGTCAAATTGACAAAGTCATCGCGGTGAAACGCTGAAAAGTTGTGAAATGGTACAAAGTTGGCACATCGACTTGTAAAAACTTGACAAAGTTGTCACATCGAAACACTAAAAGGTATGTTATGACTGCGACCGAAGCCGCCATGTTGCCAGAAATAATGTTATGGTTTTGATGTGGTCCGCCATTTTACCGGAAGTTGTCGTTTGCACGTAACATGAAGCGTCCTTTTAACGAAAGTTATGTTTTGAACGTGACCGGAAACGTCATTTTGACAAAAATCACTTTTTCTACCTCGTCGAATCGGTAAATGCTAGCAAATTACCACACCGACTTAGTACAAATACGACAATGTGAAAAGGATATAAGGTCGAAACGACAGACTATTGAGATTGTACTACAAGTTACAAGGCTAACATATGAAAACATCACATGTCTAGCGCTATGAAACGATAACATTTTATGAAATGCAACGAAGTTAGCAAACTGACTTAGTAAAATACGAACATTTGCCAAGGTTATCAACTTTGTTCTGTGTCTGACTCTAATTTGGCTGTTTTATCCTCTAGATGACGCTAGTGTCTAATGTAATGTCAGAGTTATCCGCAAGATGGTTCTCGTTTTAGGATAGAAAGTGCCATAACTTTCGCACACAATGTTATAACAGTACCAAGATGACCTAGAAAAATACGTCAAAGTGACAACGTCGTCGCGGTTAAACGGTGAAACGTGGGGAACTGGTACAAAGTTGGCACACCAACTTGGTAAAATGTAAACACTTGACAAGGTTATCTCGTCGAAACAGAAACGATATTCCATTTGACTACAAGTTACAAGAATATTTAGTAACATTTGTGAAAACTTCACCTGTCTAACGCAATGAAGCGATGAAACGTTACGAAATGGTACGTATTTATGGGAAATGGGTGTACTTAGTTCAAGTATCCTCTATTTAGGATTTTTGGAACATGAACAATGACCCTAATGCACTGGCAACGGAGTATAGGTGGCGGATGTGAACTCTAAGTTCATGATGACTGATCAGTCAGTGTAATCCTTTCCGATATAGGGTATTTACAAAATACTATAAAAGACGATATTAAACGGGAGAATCGTTACCACCATCCATTACTATGTGATTTCAAAAAATCTATTTATGGTAGATATACATTAAACAATTGATAAAATGTTCATAACATCAATTGGAATTTATAAGTTGACAAATGTGCTAGCTTCTTGGTTATTACAATTGATTAAAACAAATTTGTTTGGATATTTTTCCTTTTTATAATTTATTTTTGTAGATGATGTACATTTAAATGCAAGAGGGACCCTGTTGTATTAGGAAAACATGAGATATACAATGAGAAAATATGATCTGAAATGAAAAAATGCAATTTAAGCAGGGCATTGCGAAACTGTGGTGCAGCCCGCAGTGCCGCTACTGCTGGCCACCTCACACCTCTACAATCCTCGTGACGTTGTTTATTAATAATTAATACATAGAACTATCCCCTGGTTGGTAAACATGTAGAATAACAATAATAGTTCATTACTGTATGCCTAAACTTACGTCATAGCACCGTAGCACAAGGGACAGGCACATAAGAAACCGTCCGGACCAGCACCGCTGCGGCCCGACGAACCCCACACTTAATCTAAACTCCATAACAACTAAACAATGTACACCTGCAAAGAATCAGAATACATTAAATAATGTCTAGAATAATAACTATCATAATGCAGTTGTACAAGGGACAGACACGCGCGAAGCCGCACGGACCAGCGCTGCTGCAGCCCGACGAACCACGCACGCAATCCAATCCCCATAACAACTACATCACTATGCCCCGGCCAGGAACCGCCACAAGACGCCGCCAACCACGCCCACCCCCCACCCAGGACCACGCAGTGTCTCAGTCACACCGTACATTGTGCCGTAGAAGTCCATTATTCGTTGTAATTTGGTGGACACCAGCATATCTTTAAATAAATGTCTGGATAAGCGGATTGAAGCAGTTTATATGTAGCTTTAGCCAGTTTAGCAATTGTCATCCCTTGGTGGGAGAAACGAATCACAACAGGTATAATATCAAAAGAGTCCTCTCTAATATTTAAACCTCCTGGCTGCCTAGTTTTAAGTCTTGTAATCCATTTGGATTCAAAGTTCCGTCGGTAGATGGTTTCCAATGAGGTGTCTTCAGAAAATGGCCCTGATTCCAAGATTGTGATTCGCAAATCTGCATATGAGTGACCGGCTTCGTTAAAATGTCTGGCCACTTGTGTGTCGTTGTAATGTCTTATGTCCGACCTATGGTTATTCAGGCGTGTCCTGAGTTGATTGCCCGTCTCACCCACGTAACTAACTGAACAAGCGTTGCATGTAATTAGGTACACCACATTGGATGTACCGCAATTGTTGATTTTGTTCCGTTGTGTCACCTTTGTCTTGTTAATAGGAGTGAAATTTACAAATACCGTACAGGCTTGACATCTTTTAACCTGACAGTTCGCGGCTTGTTCTTTCCTACTCCTATTTTTAATGTCCGCTAGGGTTGTGTTTTTAATGTTCCTTAAAAAACGTGGTATGTAATTCCTTTGCCTCAATCTATGGAAAAGTATTTGAACGGCTTCCTCAAAGTCTAATTTATTGTTGCATATCCTGTGAAATCGTAGTAGTTGCGACGTGAGTATACCAGAGAAAGTATGTTTGGGATGGAACGAGTCTTTGTACAGTAGTTGATGTGTATCTGTTGGTTTAAAGTAAACCTTGCTGTCAAGGTGTCCATTAGAATTAAAGCGTTTCCCTTTAAAGATCGTAGTGTCCATGAAATCAATGGATTGTTTAATCGTTACCGACGTTAGTTTAACACAATTTTGATGGCTGTTTAGAATGTCCAGGAAGACCCGATATTCATCATCATCGTGGGTCCAGATACCAAAAATATCGTCCAAATATCGTAGATAAATCAAAGGTAATTTATTGCATTTCCTTAGTGCTTGTTTTCCCCCATTCGGCCATGAAAAGGTTGGCATAGTTGGGGGCAAATCGTTTTCCCATTGCAGTGCCAAAGATTTGAAGGTACCAGTTGGATGCGAATAAAAAAATCGTTGTGTTCCAATGAGATTTTAAGTAGTTCTAAAATGTCTACGTCTGGGAGGTCAAAATCCGGGTTCCGTAGAAAAGCTTGTTTTACTGCTTTAATCCCCGAATTATTGTCAATATTGGTATAGAGGCTTTTTACATCCATGGAGAACAGTAGGGCATCATTAGGGATTTCGATTCCAGTCACTTTATCAATGAAGTCTGTAGTGTTTTTAACATAAGAATCATGTGTGACTGCCAATGGGGCTAAAAAATGGTCGATGTACTCGGCTATTTTATATGATTCACTGTTGCAATCGGATATGATCGGTCGTCCTGGAGGCATTTGAGGTTGAGGCCACTTGTCTTTAGCTTTATGAATCTTGGGTAATAGGTAAAGTAAACGTGGTCGAGGGGTGTCAGGTGGTTCTAAGTGTTCGCGTTGCTTCTTGGATATATATCCTGTTCGTCGTAGTTTATCTAGTGTTGCCGAAATGCGGACCGCAGCTTGTGGGTAGACTGGTGTGTCTAATTTAGCGTTATGTTTTTGGTTAGAGAGTTGTCGTTCCGCTTCTGCTATATAGTTCTTTTTGGACATGACCACTGTCGCCGAACCTTTATCAGCAGGTTTAATAATGATAGACGGGTTTCTCTTGAGCGTCGAAATCTCCACCAATTGCGATTCCGACAAATTACCCATACTGTCACGGTGCTTATTAGTTATCGAGCTAAAGTCTTCCAATTGTTCCAATATTTTATTTGTTTCCTCATTTTGGCACGGTGGATTCCAGGTAGATTTGGCCGTAAAGTTTTCTTTGGGTTTGGTTGATCTGGTGCCGTGAAAAAAATATCGTAGATGGATATGGATATGTCTAGCCAAACGCTTGATTGATGCATGCATGTCTTCTAAATCATTGGTTTGTGGTGTTGGTATAAATTGTAGTCCAAAATCCAAGACTTCCGCTTGGGTTTCAGATAATACTAGATGACTTAAGTTAACAATCGTAGGGTTGCGAAGCCCATTTGACTCGTTTTGTGGGGTATGATTGCCCTCTATGTCACTTAGTTTAAATGGTCTAGCCAATGTGTTAGCATTTTATTTGCCTTTTCCGGCGTCCAATGGATATTGTCTGATACGTTTGTCTCGAACGACGACTCCTCTAATTTAGGTATTACCACAATGCCCCTGATGTCTAGTAGGCTTTTCGATGTACTCATAATGTGATCTTGTTCTACCATAGGTAATCTATCCGAACAGTTTATTTTTGGTATGGCGATAACGGAGTGAGGAAAGCACTTGCCTGCCCGTACCGCCATCCTTCGCAAATTAGGGATGGTAGTCACCCCTGGCTTGTTCGCTCTGTCGTTGATTCCCACCGATAAAATCACGATTTCTGGATGTGTGCCGTCGGTCTCTGCGGGGTGTATCATCATCTGTTCGAGGTTCCTTATCTTAGCTCCGGGGTAGCTCTTCAATTGGATGTATCGTTCCGTTGATTCTGTAATCTTGGAAACATTTGAGTCACCCAGAATGACCACACGTTTAGAGATTTTTGGTAATCTCCAGCCGGATTTCTTGCAATTTGTGCTTTTATGCACGGAGGGTACAGTGGAGAATCGACGTGCTGTATTAGGCGTAGGCGTTAGCCTGTGAATTATGGTGCGGTCCAACCGTGGTCTGGAGACAGGTTGGGAAGAACGAGATTGGGAGACAGATGTGATCTCCGGGGAACACAACTGTCCCGTAGTGGCGGGAAGGCGTTGGTAGAAAAATATGGAGAAGATGTTGCAGAGACGCTGGAAAGTTCACGTGTGATCTGATCACGGCAAGGTGTGGTTGTTGTAGCAGCTGAAGATGGAGTGGTGATAGTAGTTGATGATAAGGGTGGGGATCTCGGTCATAAAGACGCAGTCTATCGCTTACGAACTCTAGTCGAGGTACGTGCAGCCCTGGTCGCTGGTGTGTTGTCGGCGGACACGGAGAGAGGTGATGTTGGTGGAGTAGATAGGACGATTGAGTAGAGCGGTGCTTGCGTGAAACACGTGGACGTGCATGCCGATATGAGAGGGGTTGTTGACATACCTGAGCTTGGTCTAGTTGGCAATGTAGACGACGAGCTGATAATTACCCTTTCCTTGGCTGTTTACGTGGTGGCTTTGTTGACATAGGCCTAGCACTGCTAGGCGAGGGTGTTATCTCTATTTCACACCCTCACTCACCATCCGTATCTAGGTTGTTCTCGTCAGGTGTGTCTCTCGTAGACGGCTGTGTTGACAGGATCGTAACGTTTTTCCCGGGAGGGTAGCCAAGTCGTCCTTCGCCATGGGCACAGTCGCGGAATTGCGTCAGTAGTTTCCCGTACATGTTCCTGCCGTGTCCGTTGTGTCCGGTGCCCCAGTAGTTATCATAGGTATGACTTATGAAGTTCACTCCTTCCGATTTGTCAAGTCGTCTCGTTAAGGAAGGGACGTGGTCGAATTTCCACTGGAAGATCTTCCACTGCAGTTCTTCAGCTCTATCATTCCACTTATTGTCATAGGCAGGGAAATTCCTCGCTGATCTTCTCCGTTGTACCAGCAGCGAAAATGGCGTCGGCGGCTGTTGGCATGTCGTAATATACAGCCGTCGCGTACATCAGTGCGCGTGTGTCCCGGACGGGAAGCAGGCGCCGGCGCCGCCGAAGGCGTCCCGGAAGCAGACCTGACAGGGAAAACTATTGCTAACCGGGTCGTTCCATCGTCTGAAATCCCCTATCACGTTGACAGAGAAAGGAAGGAATTCTTTTTCATAATTTTTGGGGGCCGCCCGATGAAACATCACTTTAGGTGGTCCTGCCTTGGTTGTGCCAACCCTAGTGGTTGGGTTGTTTTGTTCAAACGCGGCGACCCTACCCGAATTTGGAGGCCGTGACCTAAGTGGGGGTGCTGGCGGGATACCAACCCCTCTGACATTTTGTGACCTACCATTCCTACCATTTGAGTTTGTGAAAACAAGGTGTTTACCACTGAACTTTGCCCCATTGCCAGAGTGGCTATTTGTACCGTGTGCCGAATGTTGTCTAAGCTGGGCGTCAGTTTTCGATTGGGTCTGGGTGTGATCCTCGAATGTCCGCTGGACCGGGACGGCTGATGTGGTATGGACCGGCTGGTTTCTACGCAACGGAGCGGCTGACGTCACAGAGAAAGGCCGTGTCGGTTCCCTTCCCCTCCTGCCTAGCAATAAATTCCTCAAAATCGTTCCGAATTCCGAAACGGTAGAATTTTGCAATTTCCGACCGAAATTGTCTCGAGCCCTGGACATCTCGTCCTTGGAAGCCCGAGTAGTTTTTAATGTCGAAATGATGGAATTTAGATTGGTTAGGTACTGATTGTGGACAATCACTCCTACCTGTTTAGCCCAAGATCGATATAGGGTTTGAATACGTTTGATAACATCCGAATTCGGTCTAGCTGGCCTGATGAAACGGTCTAACTCAGCTATTTTATGCAGGAAGGCATTTACAGGAGATCCTTCTGCTTGTTCAACTTCTTTCTGTGTCTAACTCTAATTAGTGGTTGTTTTACCCTCTAGATGACGCTAGCGTCTAACGTAATGTCAAAGTTATCCTCAAGATGGTGCCAGCTTTTAAAGAAGTAACGTCACAACCCAAGATTGTTCTAGATTTTCGTTAGAAACAAATTCTATGACGTAAGAAAAACCACCAAGGTTTTTGTTTTACGATAGAAAGTGCCATAACTTTCGCACATGATATTATAAAAGTTCAAAGATGACTTACAAAAATACATCAAAGCTACAAAGCCATCGCAGTGAAACGGTGAAAGGTTGGGAAATGGTACACAGTTGGCACACCGACTTAGTAAAATGTAAACACTTGACAAGATTATCCCGTCGAAAAAAGTTACAAGACTAACTTAGTTAAATATGCGAAAACACAACCTGTCTAACGCAATGAAACGGTCAGACGTTAAGAAATGCTACGTAGTTAGCACACTGATTCAGCCGAATAAAAAAACCTGACATGGTTATCGCATCGAAACTTTAAATGGAACCAATTTTTAAAGTTATGACTATGGTCGAAGGTCTAATTGTGCAAGAAATTGTGTTGTGGTCCTGATCTGCCCCGCCATTTTCCGGTAATTGTGTTTTGCACGTGGTAGGAAGCGTCATATTAACGGAAGTTATGGTGTGCGCATGGCATACAACTGTCCTAGCCTCGTGTTTTATTTTAGGAGACTTAGAAAATAAAGCATTCCTTACAAGGATAGACTTCGAAAGTTGTCATCATGGTTGATGGAATGACAAGAACAAGCAATACGGTTTGCACATTTTTATACAAGTAAACACAATAATACTTTTATAAAGTACCGTCTCTGTAGACATGCACTGGTCAACATGTTTGTTGTCCTAACAACGGAGGGTAGTCATAGCATGATATACAGGTATGAGGTTATATTCACTGCAGTAGCCTTCGTCAAAGTGCATGTCAGCGAGTACCATGCGTTTAACATTATTTCGCCATCGCTCTGAAGGATACTCCTCCAACTAACTCTTGATGGCATTCAATTGTTCGGGCGTCACGTCGGATTGTGTACCTCAAGTAAATGGGTCAACCAGTCTTTAATGACTGCAGTGGAGTTAACTTTCTCCAGAGCCTCGTCAAAGTGCATGTTAGAGTTGACTAGGGTGATCTATCTCGCAACCGTTGCAGCGGAGTTTCGAAAGATCAGCGACACCGCATGCAATGTGACGTAAAAACGGCTTCTCCATTTTCGTTAACAGGATAGGCAAAGGTAATGTTCGCTAGTAGAAGTAGTAGTAGTAGAAGTAGTAGTAGTAGTAGTAGTAGTAGTAGTAGTAGTAGTAGTAGTAGTAGTGAGAGTAGTAGTAGTAGTAGTAGTAGTAGTAGTAGTAGTAGTAGTAGTAGTAATAGTAGTAGTAGTAGTAGTAGTAGTAGTAGAGTAGTAGGGTAGAGAGTAGTAGTAGTAGTAGGGGAAGAGAGAGAAAGAATTGAAAGAAAATAGTAATAAGTAGAGTAAGTAGTAGTAGAGTAGTAGTAGTAGTAGTAGTAGTTGCGCAGTCGGACGGCTCCGTTGTGACATCGGTAGTAGAGTACGACGAACTTGGAACAGGGGATGTAGAACGGGCACAAGTCGACACTTCGTCGCCGGTTTGAAGATCGTCCTGAAACAGCACGCACGCACGCATGCAGTGTAATGCAGAACCTCTACGTGAGTGACGTTGTATTTGGTGTAGCCGTTTCGTTTACTTTTCTTAATGGTGAGTGACACGCGTGTTCCTACCAAAGTGTTCAGCTTGTGCATCTGCATGCTTTCGTGTATGAGAGAAAGGTCTTTTGCATTGACGTCTAAATGACCGGCCATACACTGGTCGAATAAGGTCAACCATGTAGAACGACCCGTGACCGACTCGACGAAGTATACTCTGACAAGGAAGTAAGTGTCACCGTTCACACATGGGTGTCTTTCGCACCGAAGATTGCCGTGGTCGTCGACAATCATTCGCTTCTTGCAATACACACATCCGACATAGTAGAAGGAAACATCAGTGCGTACCTTCTCGATAACGAGCCCTCCAACGACGAAGGCCGCGTTGTCGTCTACCACCTTCTGCTCCATATTCACTGACGAAGTATTCGTCAGATGGCCCCACTTGTGTGTGTTGACCAGGGGCGTTGACCGCCAGGGGGCGCTATGTGACCTCTAACCGCTTTAACCTAATTAAAAAAAATTAACAATACTTAAAAATAAGACACACGTATTTTTTTGGTTTTGGTTGACAACGTATTCGTCAGATGGCACCACTTGTTCGTTGACCTAGTTTGGGGTTAACCACGTATTCGCCAGGGGCGCTATATGACCCTTAACACCAGAGCCTTAGATGTAGTTTGGCTATTGACGTACCGATTTTTGATTGGTCGATGGATGTGGACGCCATTTTCGGTCTAATTTATAGCGTCTTCCAGCAGTATAGCATATAATGCCTTGCTGTTCTGCTTGGGGTGCTCCAATAACAGCAAAAAATTTAAGTTACATGGATTCCCGTTTGATAGGAAAATATTAGAAGCATGGGAAAGTAATGTCAGTCGTGAGGGATGGAAAGCAAAGCCAGGAATTTCGAAATTGTGCGAGGTAGGTGACGACATAAATTTTACGTAGCCGTAGGGCCTACTACTAGTACTAACGAGCAGTAATATAGTGATTCGAAATTTCTCGTGTAAACAAACAAGGCACATGTTTCCATACGATGCCTAAATGCCTATCGTTCATGTGATGATATAAGCAATTTGAAACTGGTTAGACTTAGAGTGAAGCACCTATAATTTTACAAGATTAACAAGACCAAAATACCCAAAATTGTATTATCAAGAAAACACACCAGCCCCGTCACGGTTTTGTATATCACCATCACGGATTATGGCGCAGTGAAGTGTTTATACTTCTCAAAAACCGGTTTGCTTTTAACTTTGTTACATGCTTATAGACGTTCACTGATTTGTTCTCTGTGACTGTAAAATAAACATAATTTATTGATTGATTGGTGTATTGGTTGAATAGGACTCAGTCACAGTTGGTGTCGTGATTATGAATCAGAATGGGGTTGGTGGAAAATAAAACTTGTTTTTCTGTTTTGCTCTTCGATTTTGATTCAGTAGCAAAGGCATAGGTATGTATATGATAGGAACCGCTACGCCTGGCCTGACATTTCCAGTTGACTGGTTGACAGAACAACAACAACCACCCACCCAAGTGATCGTGGACGGACGGGAATTGTATCGTGTTCGCAAAATTGTAGTGCATTGTCCTTGTCGTCAACTCCTGGTAGAGCGACTGTCGTACAGCAGGACGTGTTCCATAGAGACGGCGTCGACAAAAGCTTCAGTGGTGTGTGACTGAGCGTGACGGTAAAACCGACTAAATTATGTAAACGAGGAGGAAAGCCCACAACGTCTGGCTTGTCCGTTCCAGTTGACTGGCTGAGAGAACAACCACAGGCACCGACCCAATCGATAGTGGACGGACGGGAATTGTGCCGTGTACGTATAACCGTAGACTACACCTCAACGTCAACTCCCGGTAGTCGGACCGTCGTACAGCGGAAAGTGTTCCATAGAGACGGCGTCGACAGAAGAGTCCGTGATGTCCCCTGCACGGACGAAATGCGTGTCCCGTGTGACAGCCGTTGTTGGCGGGTTGCTGCTACACGCGTTCATGGTCGACCAAGGTGAGATTCAGAGTAGTAGTTTTAGAGCACGACGTCAGAGGCGCCGGTGGGGGAAGTGTAAGTATATAAAAAGTATCGTGTGCCTTTCTGCACAAATTCGGGGTATCTATATATACATATATATATATATATATATATATATATATATATATATATATATATATATATATATATATATATATATATATAAATATATATAATATATATATATATATATATATATATATATATATAATGACTTCTTATGCGCCAATATCCTCGAAGATCAGGCTCAGTGGCGCGACAAAACCAAGGGGTTAAGCAATTGCGTAAACGTAGAACAGTGCGCGAGTCGTTGATGGATGGACGAAGGTTTTAGGAAGCTAAGGAGGATAGGCAGCATTAAAGAGATATGTTTTTAGACGTCGGCGGAAAGAAACTATATTACCTTCCGACTTGACACTGACAGGAAGCGAATTCCACAGAGTTGGTGCAGAAACCGAGAAAGCTCGGGTCCCAGCTTTCGTGTTAACCCGAGGGATGTAAAGTGGGTTACTACTGGTTGAGCGTAGCTCTCTGGAATGGAATTAGCATTGAGTTTAGATATGTTGGTTGTTTAGATGCGAGTGCTTGATAGGATATTGTGCAAATGTTGAAAATAATGCGATAGTGCACAGGGAGCCAGTGCAATGATTGTAGAAGCGGCACCGAGCTAGAAAAACGAGGAGAACGCATAACTACCCTTGCCAAGCAGTTCTGGACACGTTGAAGTCTTGCAATATCCTTGTTCGCAGTATTGTAAAGGAGGGAATTGCAGTAGTCAAGCATGCTGCTTACTAGAGCTGTCGCGATGGTTTTAGCAACAGAAAGTGATAACAAATCTGCGAATACGACGAAGATCACGGAAATGGTAGAAACAGCAACAGCATGTTTTTGATATGTGCTGTTTGAAATTGAAGCTTTCGTCAAAGTTAACTCCGATATTTGAAACTGAGGGGGCTGGTGTTACACTCTGATTTAGGATATGTGTCGGGGCAAAGCCGTCGAGTTTTGCACGCTGCGTTACGGTACCAATGATGATAAATTCTGTCTTGTTCGCATTTAACTTTAGTTTACTGTTTTTCATCCAAAGGGAGACATCTTGGAGACAATCCTTGAGCTGGTTTAAGGAGCGGCAAGCATCTGGTGTAGTCAACGAAATGTAGATTTGGGTGTCATCGGCATAAAGGTGATGATCCAAGTTGTGACCTTGGATAACAGAGCTTAAAGGTGTTGTGTATGAAGTGAAAACCAAAGGCCCCAAAAAAGAATCCCGTGGGACACCACATGACGTGGGCAACATGTCTGAAAAGCAGTTAACTAGTTTAATGGCTTGCTGTCTGTCAGTAAGATATGAAGTAAACCAGCTCAGGGCTGTGCCAGATATGCCGTACCATGTTGATAGACGTGTAATGATAATATTGTGGTCGATGTTAATACACATATACCCCACATATATATATATATATATATATATATATATATATATATATATATATATATATATATATATATATATATATATATATAATGACACTTTTCACTTTGCATTTCAAATTACGTTCGATTTAAATTCAAATATTTTTCTTCTTGGCGCAGCGTAGTTTAAACACTATATTTCACCTATCATCGATGTGTTTCGCGCAGTATCAGTTATTAGTCAAACAGTATTCCTGCTATAGGGTTTCACTGAAGCAAACCATAAAACAAACATGATCTACCATGGAAACATAATATTGATCAACAACGCGACACTCGTGTCTATGTGCGCTCTTCGCAGTATTGATCTCTGGCACAACCCTTCAGTGGTTTAGTTCGTATTTGTCGTACTGATACCAAAGAATTAACTTATCTGATTCACGCTCTCGCCCCAAACACATTCCATTTGGAGTTCCACCGGGATTTGTCCTTATTCCTGTACTGTTGAGCTTATGCACTACATTACTTAGTTGAGTCATACCATATCATAACATGAATCATCACTTATATCCTGTGCTCAATTCCACGTCTTACCACTTTAACGAGGAAACCGTTGATCCAAGATAAGACCATTTCAAATGTGTGACCATCTGTGGCAATGGGCGGAATGCAGTCTGTCGTTTATCATGTTTATGGTCAGTCTGAACTCCCTGGAGGCATGGGACAGTCGAGCCACCAAGCTCTGTAAGTGGGCCACTGCATAGGATACCAAGGCGGCATCGCCCACATAGAGCATTTCCAGAATCAATACTTTTCTGTGTTCTTGGAGCGAAGCCGAACGACCGTGAAAAGTATGCTATCAATTCTAGCCTTCGGGGACATGTCGAAGGAGCTTGGAAAAGGAGATTCAAAAATCACAATTCTGATCGTGATATTTATATAGCGCTGCTCACTGCACTGTACAAAAAAGTTCTTGAAACTAGGTAAATATTTAGTTTTAATTTAAAAGCAGCAATGATAGATGTTAATGTCAAATGCTACAGCAGCGCGTTACACGGACTTGGGGCTATCATGCTGAAATCTCTGTCAGCCCAGTGACGCCTTGTGCGTGGTACACACAATAAATTATGTTCGCTGGAACGCCACGACCTAACCGGCTGGCGTCGGCTTAAACATTGTTCAGTGTATTCAGGTGCGTGGCCAGTCAGTGTTCGATGTGTGAGTAGCAGGATCTTGCACTCTACTCACACTGCTATTGGCAGCCAGTGCAACTTCGTCAGCAGCGCTGAAGCCGTTGCATTTGCTTCAGAGGCAGTCGATAGAGCAGTGCATTGCCAACATCGAGTCTGTTTGTGACAAATGCATGTCGTTGTTGCTGTTAGATACTGTCTGATTCTCGAGATTTTGCGAAGATGAAATATTGCCGACCTGCATACAGTAGTCACATGCGACTTTATCGTCATCTCAGCATCAACCTGGACACCGAGATTGGGGACATTGACCAAACAGTCACCAATACGTAACGCATGCAGCTCGATTTTCTTTACCTGTTGGTATTACTTGTGTTTTTGAGTCGTTTAACTTTAAAGAGTTTGTATTCATCCATATCGGGACTTCTGATACACATTGTTCAATGCCCTTAACAGCCGCATCAGTGTCCTCCTAATGGGGTTTCACGAAGATGTAAAATTGCCTGTCGCCAGCATAAAAATGTGACATCAAGTTGTTCGCTCCACTCTCACTGGGAAGGCAACAGATGTCGCGCACTTGAAGTAAACAGTACTATGAATGTCAATGCCGAAGGATGTGACGACGCCTTGCAGTCTTGTGTGCAACATGTCTTATGCTGTATACTAAAGAGTCCGCTTCAACTGACCTTTCGTTAGACACGATGACGAGTGGCTTTGCTGCTCTCGACACTCCTTGAAAGTGGCGCAAAGCGAAGATCACGTCCTTTGTAGATCGGGCGGCCCCGAAAGAACACTGCGACTCAGGGTAGACACGCGATGCCTAGACGCGGCATCCGTGCTGGGTCTACTCAAGCGAAGACCTCGACTATTGTGCTGAGGAGAAAGATGCCACTATAATTATTCCAATCACTTCGGTCGCCATTATAAAAGTAAACGGTGACGATAATGGCATCTGGCATGTCCTGGGGAATGTCGCCGTTCTCAACAGAGTGAGAGGAGCTCATGAGTCCAGATGTTGCAGCAGCAAAGCTAGGTTTGCCGCTCTTCAGAATGTTGGATCGAATACCATCGTTCCCAGGAGACTTTCCGCTGCACTACTGGTTTCTTCTTGGATTTGTAGAGTATCTAGTTCCTGCATGACTGTCATGTCTGGAGTAGCGTTCATAGCTGTGCATTCTGGATTGTGTACAACTCAAGGTAGTACTCAACCGAACGGTTCAGCTGGCCTTCCTTCTGCAGTAATGCTGCCTGACTTGAATAATTTCTTGGTACGACACGGACCTATTGCTTTCGATGTGCTATCGTACACATATTTTGTATTTGAACCTTTCTGTATACTGTTGTATAGATTTAGCCAATGCTTATTGGCGCAGCAGCGAGCGGTCAGCTGGGCTTTAGTTCTGGCAATCCGGAGAGCATCACGATTGCCACAATTGGGCGCACATTACAAGCAGCAGTTAGGGCTTTCATTTTAGCTTCAGTCACTGGCTTCAATTCTTATCAGTTGCCTTCATACCAGTCAGTATTCTTGCGTACTTTCGTGCCATAGGCAAAAATGGCGCCACGGAGTTGTAGATGGCGTCACGAAGATGTGACCATCTTGCTTCAATAATGTTGTTGTATATATGCGCAGAGGCCTCCAGAGCTTCGCCAACACGATCCCAGAAGTAATGCACCTTCACTTGATTGATCACATGACATGTTTTGATGCGTGAGCGTCCCTTCTTCTTGATGCGATGGAGTTTCTTGTGCATTATCGTCACTTTGCTAGCCACAAAGTAGTGATCCGTGACACAGTCTTCGTTGTGATAACGTCGTGTGAGCTGGACACTTTTGAGATCCGTGTGCCTGGTGATAATGAGATCCAGTTAGTCGCAGTGAGGTGACCATTTGTGTCTCCATGAGACCTTGTGACGCTCCTTACATTGTAAGTATGTATTAGTCACCTATTCTGCCGTTGAAGTATCCGGGTAAGCAAAGATGTTCAGTGTTGGAGATCGTTTCACGAAACTGGTCGTTTTCTTCCGGGTTGAGGTGAGAGTTGGAGCATAGATGCTGAGGAAGATAGAACGTTGACAAGGCCTTCCTAGTTGATAGTCGAAAGGAAAACCAGTCGAGTTTCCTGGAGGCAAGCTATGTCGATATAACGTCGCGATATATGTCTACTTATAAAGGCAGTCTTGAGTGCGTTACCAATCTGTTGAAGATCATTGGTCAGTCCATGACACGTGATCTGCCAATCCAGCTTGGAATACGAAGAGCTGGCGTCTTAGTTTTCCTTGCTAGGTTGCGGCGTGTTTGACCTCTCACGCCTCCAGTGAAGCAGGCACGTCCTGGCGGGGCGGCTGCATTATGCTACATGGGGTCTGTCCAGCGTCAGGCGGGCGATACAATTTCGATTTTATATATACATGAAGAACAAGTGTTTTTGCGATGCCGCCAATTGCCAATCATGCACATTTATGAACTCACGCACACCTCATATACACAATATATATATATATATATATATATATATATATATATATATATATATATATATATATATATATATATATTATATAATATATATATATATATAATATATAATTATATATATTATGTGCTTTCAAATTTTTCCAAAATGGGTGGATGACATCAATTCTAGTCTATTTTTACATAGTCACGTAGCCTGTGAGTCCAACAATATACGTGTCAGTCTAAATGCGTAACATTGCGAAGACCGCCAACAACACCCGTCTAACTGTGCACGTTCTTGTGTGTTACTGTGCACGTTCTTGTGTGTTTCAGTCGTGACGAGTCTCAACATCGCACTGGGAAAACAGGCCTTTATGAGTTCACAGTATGGCCACTATAAAGCTAGCTACGGAGTTGATGGCAACAAAACGTCGATTTTCCACACCAATAAAACACCACTACCAAATTGGTGGGGTTTTGACTTTGGACGGGAGGATCAGTTGGTCACGCGGGTAGACGTTACCAACCGGCGTAACGAAAAGTACTGTGAGTTATCAGTATCACGTGTGTGTAATACAACATCACTCTAAATTAATGTAGCGGGAAGTGGCGTAGTCGACAAAAATATCGGATTGTCGCTCGAGATAACATTGGGTCGAATCATGTACTAGCGGGCCGAACATTGGGCAATTTCTTTCACTCTACTTTGCTCAATTTTATGAATGAGTTTAACAAGGTTTATCAAGTTGCCGTCCAGAGCAAAGCTCCAGTCGGCATGTGAACAAGGAAGCCTATGGCTTATTCAGTGTTCACTAGATTATAAAAGTGTACATAAATTAGTATTATACTTAACATTATAAATATACAAAATCATAAAATGCCACTAAAATGCTACTAATTAAAATAAGTTGTCTCTAAAAATAGATAACTAAAATAAAAATATATAAATATAATAAAAATACATAAAATATCCTACAATGAAAACAATTTGTTATCAACATAAATAAATAAAAACATAATTTATGAGTAAATAATTTAATCAGTATTAAAATAATTTCTAAAAAATTAAGTGTTCAACCTAGGTATAGTCCGCCCTTGCCAGATAATGGTCAAGTTTATGTTTAAACATATTTACACTGCTGACATTTACACAATCATGACTTAATTGATTCCAATGATTTATTGTTCTCTGGGAGGAGAATTTTCTTTTATCTAACCTACAGTATGGCTTGACTAACGCTGCCTTATCAGCTATAGTTCTGCCCCGTTGTCATACTATATTCTTTTAGTTTGAAAAACATGTTGCTATCAACATCATCATATCCATTCAATATCGTAAACATTTCTATTAGGTCTCCTCTTAATCTTTTAGTTCCATTCAATATCGTAAACATTTCTATTAGGTCTCCTCTTAATCTTTTAGTTTCTAATGTTGTCAATCCACATTCTAACAGGCGTCTTTCATAGAATAGCTGTTTAAATTCTGGAATAAGTTTAGTAACTGGCAGTCGTGGCAGAGTGAGTACTGGGAATAGTTTCCGCCCATAAATTGCCGCCTGCGTGAAGGCGAATGCTCCCAAGAGGTCGAGAGATGGTGCTTAATTGACCGAGTCGGTCGGTGACACTTAACAAGTCATATCGACTAGATACTGCGCTAAATAAAACATACCCTTTTACAATTTAGCGTCTCCTAGTAACATACATGGCAAGGTGCCAGGTTAAGTATAGGAGATATTGGTGTAAACTGACAAATCTGTTTACATATATCTTTCGCACAAAACACGAGTCGACTTTAAAATTAATTTGCCACTCATTTATACAATTTGATGTTCGATGTAATGTAACTATACTGCAGCTGCAGAAAGAAATATTTAGTGTAAGCCCGAAGACCTTGTTGGTGTTATTATAAAACTATAGTGACTTTGAAAACATAGTACAACCTAGTTCGTCTATGTGATCATAAACTTTGTTCGGCGATCAGCTTACAACATGTAAAACACAGTAAAACATAATTTGTTGAAATCACTTAGCTGGGAGCGAAACTGTCACCTTATTAACAAAACATAATTTCCTACATTTTGTTAGATGGTAAATTATTTCTATAATATAGGTAAATGCAATATGCTACGGCAGATGCGCTGTTAAAATCAAATTCTTGTCAATCTTCAGATAACCGAATAATGAGTTTCGTGATTGGGCTGACGAACCATGATCCCAGAAGCTACGATGGACCGCTCGGGAATCTACACAGCGTGTGCGCGTCTCGCATGGAACCAATGAAGGACGGAGAAACCATCCGCCTCAAATGCACAGATCGACTGAACACAAGGGGGCGCTACTTGTTCCTCGTGGCGAATACCACCGATGGCTATTTAAATCTAGCCGAGGTTGAGGTGTTTAACAGTAAGTTGTTGGATAAACGCATCCTTTGCTACCGTGACTGGAACTATAATCAAGTTTGTCTTACAAAAGTTGGCAATATCTTCAAAAAGTCTACGTTTTTGTAATATAAATCGAGCCCAGACCATCTATCGATTTAAAAATAAAGTTACAAATAATGTTTGTGTGTTTGTGGGTGTTTGTTTGTGTTTGTTTGTGTGTTTATGTGTTTATGTGTTTATGTGTTTATGTGTTTATGTGTTTATGTATGTGTGTGTATATATATTATATATTATATATATATATATATATATATATATATATATATATATATATATATATATATGTTGCTATATGACTGTGTGCGTGTGTGCGTGGTGTGTGTGTGTCACAGAATATGCTCCTGTTCCAGTTTGGTTGCAACATCATGCTACGATACAGACTGATGCAATATAAAAAAACGTTGTTTGCATGATTTCAGTATTTACACTACATAAAAAGCAGTTACTACATTATAAATATATATATATATATATATATATATATATATATATAATCTTTTTTAATAGTACGTATGTTATGTATATAATTAATATATATATATATATATATATATATATATATATATATATATATATATATATATATATATCCAAAGACATACAGTGTGTTGTACGTGGACAATTCATATTAACCCTTTTAATTAATATGTTACAGTGGTGGACGAGTTTATGACACACGTGACCGGATATCGCAAAGCCTACAACGTGACCGCCATCATTGACGGGAACGACGCCACCTGTGAGCAAGTGACAACACCAGAATCCGACGAAGCGTTTGTGTTTAAATACGATCTGCGGAAGGTGCGTAGCAAGTTCACGGTGAAGGTGTCGCTACACGGGGGAGAATGTCTCGACTTCCCGGCGACAATGGCTTACACGGACAATGACAATTTAGGCATGCTCCCCTACCACAATAATCCTTCCTTCTGTCGTCAGGTGACCGGAAAGTGCGAATTCGAATGCGACTGCAGCGCCACGCCGTGTCTCGTCCTGAATATCGCCATCCTCAGTTCCCCTGACTACGCGCGGAAGTTGTGCGAAGTTTCCTTCAAGTAAAACTATCATATCTAGAATAGAATAACGCGGTCGAGTCGATTATATTCTCGCTTAACTGACTCGCACGGGAGCGTAACTTCGCCGATAAGACAGTCTTGTGTCAGCTGGCGTTTGAGTGTTATCTTTGCTAGAAGTGCTGCCACCTCACGGAGCCTAGGTAAGCGAGCATAATCCTGCCATAATTCATGATTCATGAACAACTGCAATTATGTACTTCTGTTTAATTTTTGGTTAATATAACTTCAATGTTGGATACATTTAATTGTGTAATATAGTCTTATAAATTATAGATTTTATTATGTTATATTTCGTAGTTGGCTTGTGAGCCAATCAGTGTCTATATACTACTCTAGGGTAATCCGACCTTGTGGCAACATTGGCAGAGCATTAATCTCCCAGGCGGATGTCAAGGGCTAAAATGTGCTGCCACCTGACGGAGCCTGGGTCATCGAGGCTACATAAATGATTGCAGTATGTAATACACAAAGACAAGTAATTCAAATTATAATAATATTGATGTTGGAATGTTTATAAAAACAATACGCTAACTCGGATTAACAGTAAGTGTAGGTGATGATGTACCCTCAATACTTTGTGTGATTTGCCCAATAAAATATCTCTGATCTACTTATGTGTCCTTGCATTTCACAAAACATCTTTTATTTCTTTTATCAGTAGCCACATCGAGTTTTCAGATATTCCCCCAGCTAGCGTCAATATAGGGCAATGATTGATTTAACAGAAAATAATCTTCTGTCGTGTACTAATACAATATTTAGCTGACCCCCCCCCGGTTCCTTGATTGTAATGTGGGCAATGCTCCAAGACTGAAGAGTGCAGTTAATTTCTGCTTGCTGTTGCCAATTATGGCTAACAAAACGATACCAATATAAGTTTTTCATTAACGTTTTATTGAGATGAAATTCTGAAATTGTCAAAATAATTTTTTTTTTATTGAAAATCACTGTTTTAAAAGCATTTGTGTTTGTCTGCTTTCAGAGATCATTCTAGTTTATGTTAATTGTGTTATAATAGTGATAACAATTTTAGTACTTTGGTGTGATACAAACAGACCTTGAAACAGTTTCACCAAAGAGATATAGTTTAGTATAGCACGAGCAATTGAACCTCAGCAAATACATTTGATTCTACGAAATGTCCGATTCCATTTGTCTTGATTCAGCTGAGTGGAGTCTAATAGATCAATGATGTCATCAATCAGTGAATCAAACATATTTCCAATAGCACCAGTTCCCTTCTGTACATATGATAACAAATATTTACATATCACCGGTAATCACAATATAAACACAACACTAAAAACCATCCGTACAAAATTTAAAATTTGATACACCCTGACAAAGAAGTAATCAGATACGATACCTTTCAAATACGATTAACGGTAATTAAATATGATATGCTATTTTGTTGGCTCTGTATAATGACTCATGCATCTCTTCAGTTGCTCTTTATCATTGGTACATACTATGGAATCCTTTTACCATGTTTATGAGCGTACCCCAATTTTCATCCAGCCTTCTAAGATGAACACTCACACTTTCTGTGTTCACAATAAAACTGGCATCTTGATTCACCGAATTACAATGATCACAATAGGTCAGAATACACACATGTTCGGTATGCAATATATACAGCTATATATATATATATATTATATATCTATATATACATATATATATATTCTATATATAATAATATATATATATTATATATAATATATATATATATATATATAATATATATATATATATATATATATATATATATATTATATATATATATAATATATATATATATATATATATATATATATATATATATAATAATATTATAATATATATATAATATATATAATATATATATATATATATATATATATATGTTATATTTAATATATAATGCTTGTTAATAAAATAATATATAATATATATTATTTTGATATTTGTGGAATGCATGCCAGATGTATAAATATATATGATATATATATATATATATATATATATATATATATATATATATATATATATATATATATATATATATATATATATATATATACAGGTGGCACCATTGGTTGTGGGTGTGAGAGAGCCACTGGGAAGGCAGGGTAGACAGAAGACATTGTATCATTGAACCAGTGGGTTGTATATGAATATATATACATAAACATATTTACATACTTACATACTTAATCCTGACGGCAGCATACGTCAACCGAGAGATACAATCTCAGAAAATGTTCTCAAAATCATAGGAATTTGTTATGAAAACAAAATAAAACGTATTATCCATGCAACGAGGGGTCGAAAACTTTATGCAGACCGATTTGGTGTGCAGCAAAATACAGCACTGTCGACATAAGGTGTCATTTGGAATGTACACGGGACCTGTTTGTATAGAAGCTTTGATTGTGGATCCATCCTCAACGTCGTTATTTATTATATACTCCGGATGACGGATGCTGCCCTTAGGAATATATGTTTATGAGCAATCACGGTTGGGAGAAAGAGTTGATCACTGCTTCCCATCTTCACTAGTAATCTACGTACGCAGGTAACGCCTCTTCCAACAAGGTTCATACACAGATCAGTTAGACTCGGAGAAGTATATGTAAAATAAATCTCCCAACAAAATGGCAGAGAGCGCCAAGTATTCACCTCTAGAATAGTGTTCTTTGTGAGGAGGCACTTGAGGTATCATTTACATGACCTGCAGATCGCTTTTATACTGGCCACAGCATGACTATGTAAACCTGCTGGTTATCTTTACACCGGCTGCAGTTTGATGCTACACAACCTGCAGGTCACCTTTGCACCGGCTGCAGCACTGTAGCGTGATGTTATCGTAGTTGACATTCGGGTGGAAGCGGGCGAACGTGTCGACTGTGACCGTGGCGCCACCTTTACTCCCAGTAGCTGTCGACTCTGCGTCCGCCAACACCTGAAACACACAACACGCTTGTTGTAACACGTGTACATGCCTCACACGCCAGCAGCTAATTACGTCGGTACCTTCTCTATCCCTGACACACACCTTCAGAGACTCCTCTTTTAACATCAGCCAATGAAATTGTCCACGAGTGTGGTCGGCCTCCGATCAGTTGATATAATATTGTGGGTGATTTCAGCCACACGCTGCTCATGGTAGATGCAATACTGAAGGCACGAATGTGATCCCCACCAGTCGTGTGTCCGTCTTCAAATTGCAACGAGTATTTGCGCTGTTCCCACGGCTGATGCAGTAGCTACTGGCAAAGTCAGTTGCTATAATTGTATAGTTCGACTCCACTCAAACCCAAGCTTTAGAGAAACAATCAGTCATTGATAGTTTCGACCCCTGGCTTGCGAGTTGTGTACTGTGTGGCTGTTCTGTAAATTCTATACAGTATTCTATGTTTATTTTCTGGTTCATATTTTCAAATTGCACAGGAAACGTGGCTATGTAAGTGGTGCCACTCTGTGGGTTGGTGTGACAATGCCATTGGTCAACTTTTACCATCTGTTCTTCTGGAGGTGCAATTTTCAGATGGAAGAGAACGCCAGGATGTGTCTAATGTCTTGTCTTCTTGTTAAACTTGTGTGTGTGTTTACTGTGATTATGGACGATTCAAAAGTATTGCTAGTTGGTGATGTAGCATAGGGCAAAAATACCCGTTTCGGTAATAAAAAAATTGGGCCAATAGGTCCTAAAGTCCTTTGGAATTGTGATTTTGGTAAATCTAAATTTCTCATGCATATTTTTGTTCGGGTGCATATTTTCACATATGTCTATATGAAAATATAACCACTTTATGACATAATATGTAATTTGCATGACCGTAACCATGGCAACCAGATAATCGTATAAATAATTGATATATCATATTTTATTCTACCAAACAATATGTATTGTTGCGTAATGAAGCCATGTGCTGAACAGCGTCTTTGTAAGAAAACACAATCTTTACAATTTCTTTTAAAGCTAAAAAATAACCAAAAGAAATGTATGAACAAATAACTGCAAAAGAGATATAACATCAAACAAGGTAAGTGAATGAGTAGGTGAGTAAACTAAACATCTAACGTTTACAACAATATTAGTATGAATGTTATCGCAGTGGTTACGGTCGCAAGTTACACATCATGTACCTGCAATGTAGCCATCACCTGACAAGCTAATTTCTCGGCTGGGGTCAGACCGTTCTCGATGCCTGCATCGAGCGCCGCCCGTAGGAGGGGCACGGAACCAAGGAGTCGTAACTTGACAGCGTCGGCGAGGACCTGATTGACGCGACTTAATTGCAGGAGGTCGGATATCTGAGTGGGCGTGCAGGTGATGGCAGTCGCATTAAACGAGTCCCGCAGCAACTTGAGGTACCTGCGGATCAGGCAGGACGACAATGGAATTTATTCAGTTCACTTACAATTAACCCTGACATTTCTAAGTAAAATTATTCTGTGATTATGTTCCGTATAGGCAGGAGACACAAGACAATGGAAATTATTATAATCTAAATATGGTAATGGTAATGGTGATGATGTCAATGTTTTGTAGTATTTCTTATTTCTATAAATTGTGTGTGCGCGCGTGTGCGTGCGTGTGTATGTGCAGGCATGTGTGCATGAGTGTGTGCTTGTACGTGCATGTGTGAGTGTTTACGTGCATGTGTGTGTGTGTCGACAGGGTGGGAGGGTTGACATGCATAGAATAAAAAATATTTTAATGTTGAAAAGAGTATTTCAGTTGTTGGCACCACTACACTATAAATTCTTTATTGCTACCTGCCAATAAACATCCCGGGTGTGTGTGACATGTTTCAACCATCCTGTGCCTATCTGTGTGTGTCTATCACCCTGTGCCTACCTGTGTGTGTCTATCATCCTGTGCTTACCTGTGTGTCTATCATCCTGTGCCTACCTGTGAGTATCTATCATCCTGTGCCTACCTCTGAGTGTCTATCATCCTGTGCCTACCTGTGAGTATCTATCATCCTGTGCCTACCTGTGAGTATCTATCATCCTGTGCCTACCTCTGAGTGTCTATCATCCTGTGCCTACCTCTGAGTGTCTATCATCCTGTGCCTACCTGTGAGTATCTATCATCCTGTGCCTACCTGTGTGTGTCTATCATCCTATGCCTACCTGTGAGTTTCTATCATCCTGTGCCTACCTCTGAGTATCTATCATCCTGTGCCTACCTGTGAGTATCTATCATCCTGTGCCTACCTCTGAGTGTCTATCATCCTGTGCCTACCTCTGAGTATCTATCATCCTGTGCCTACCTCTGAGTATCTATCATCCTGTGCCTACCTGTGAGTATCTATCATCCTGTGCCTACCTCTGAGTGTCTATCATCCTGTGCCTACCTCTGAGTATCTATCATCCTGTGCCTAACTGTGAGTATCTATCATCCTGTGCCTACCTCTGAGTGTCTATCATCCTGTGCCTACCTGTGTGTATCTATCATCCTGTGCCTACCTCTGAGTATCTATCATTCTGTGCCTACCTTTGATTATCTATCATCCTGAGCCTACCTGTGTGTGTCTATCATCCTGTGCCTACCTATGAGATTCTATCATCCCGTGCCTACTTGTGTGTATCTATCATCCTGTGCCTACCTGTGTGTGTCTATCATCCTGTGCCTACCTGTGAGTATCTATCATCCTGTGCCTACCTCTGAGTATCTATCATCCTGTGCCTACCTGTGAGTATCTATCATCCTGTGCCTACCTTGAGTGTCTATCATACTGTGCCTACCTCTGAGTATCTATCATCCTGTGCCTACCTGTGAGTATCTATCATCCTGTGCCTACCTGTGAGTATCTATCATCCTGTGCCTACCTGTGAGTATCTATCATCCTGTGCCTACCTGTGAGTATCTATCATCCTGTGCCTACCTGTGAGTATCTATCATCCTGTGCCTACCTGTGAGTATCTATCATCCTGTGCCTACCTGTGAGTATCTATCATCCTGTGCCTACCTGTGAGTGTCTATCATCCTGTGCCTACCTCTGAGTGTCTATCATCCTGTGCCTACCTCTGAGTATCTATCATCCTGTGCCTACCTGTGAGTATCTATCATCCTGTGCCTACCTGTGAGTATCTATCATCCTGTGCCTACCTGTGAGTATCTATCATCCTGTGCCTACCTGTGAGTATCTATCATCCTGTGCCTACCTGTGAGTATCTATCATCCTGTGCCTACCTGTATGTGTCTATCATCCTGTGCCTACCTGTGAGTATCTATCATCCTGTGCCTACCTGTGAGTATCTATCATCCTGTGCCTACCTGTGTGTGTCTATCATCCCGTGCCTACCTGTGAGTATCTATCATCCTGTGCCTACCTCTGAGTATCTATCATCCTGTGCCTACCTGTGAGTGTCTATCATCCTGTGCCTACCTGTGAGTATCTATCATCCTGTGCCTACCTGTGAGTGTCTATCATCCTGTGCCTACCTGTAGTATCTATCATCCCGTGCCTACCTGTGAGTATCTATCATCCTGTGCCTACCTGTGAGTGTCTATCATCCTGTGCCTACCTGTGTGTGTATCATCCTGTGCCTACCTGTGTGTGTCTATCATCCTGTGCCTACCTGTGTGTGTCTATCATCCTGTGCCTACCTGTATGTGTCTATCATCCTGTGCCTACCTGTGTGTGTGTATCATCCTGTGCCTACCTGCGTGTGTCTATCATCCTGTGCCTACCTGTATGTATCTATCATCCCGTGCCTACCTGTGTGTGTCTATCATCCTGTGCCTACCTGTATGTGTCTATCATCCCGTGCCTACCTGTGAGTATCTATCATCCTGTGCCTACCTGTGTGTATCTATCATCCTGTGCCTACCTGTGAGTATCTATCATCCTGTGCCTACCTGTGAGTATCTATCATCCTGTGCCTATCTGTGTGTGTCTATCATCCTGTGCCTACCTGTGAGTATCTATCATCCTGTGCCTACCTGTGAGTATCTATCATCATGTGCCTACCTGTGAGTATCTATCATCCTGTGCCTACCTGTGAGTATCTATCATCCCGTGCCTACCTGTGAGTATCTATCATCCTGTGCCTACCTGTGTGTTCTATCATCCTGTGCCTACCTGTATGTGTCTATCATCCCGTGCCTACCTGTGTGTGTCTATCATCCTGTGCCTACCTGTGTGTATCTATCATCCTGTGCCTACCTGTATGTGTCTATCATCCTGTGCCTACCTATGTGTGTCTATCATCCTGTGCCTACCTCTGTGTGTGTCTATCATCCTGTGCCTACCTGTGTGTGTCTATCATCCTGTGCCTACCTGTGTGTGTATATCATCCTGTGTCTACCTGTGAGTATCTATCATCCTGTGCCTACCTGTGAGTATATATCATCCTGTGCCTACCTGTATGTGTCTATCATCCTGTGCCTACCTGTGAGTATCTATCATCCTGTGCCTACCTGTGAGTATCTATCATCCTGTGCCTACCTGTGAGTATCTATCATCCCGTGCCTACCTGTATGTGTCTATCATCCCGTGCCTACCTGTGAGTATCTATCATCCTGTGCCTACCTGTGTGTATCTATCATCCTGTGCCTACCTCTGAGTGTCTATCATCCTGTGCCTACCTGTGTGTGTATCATCCTGTGTCTACCTGTGTATATCTATCATCCTGTGCCTACCTGTGAGTATCTATCATCCTACTGCTCAGTTCCTGTCTCTCCTCCAGGAGCTGTCGGAGCGCCTGCTCCGCCATCGTCCAGCGATGCTCTTGTCTCCTCACCTCCCCGCTCAACTTCTCTATGAGCACTCTACAACACAACCACACTTTCTGAAGCCACCAACCCAGCCGTTTTCATATTTTACCACTCCACGAGCCAGCGAATTAAATCCAACTGGCCACAGCCAGTGTAAAATATTTTTTACTCATACGCTACAATTAATAACAACTTGCATCTGACCAACACCTTGTCTTCTCGCTTGATACAGTGTGAATAGCAACAACAATGGCTAAAGATGAACACTCTTTCTCTATAATGTTTCATTACACACGCACGTATGCACGCATGCACGTGCGCACGCACACACGCACACACGCACGCACACACACATTACAACCAACCATTTGTAAATGCCAAGGTACATTGTCACAACAAAATATTTGCATCAGCATAACTAGGCAGTCACAGATTTACTTTTGATCAGCACAGTATAGAAACGAAGATAGACTGAACCAGTTCCTGATGCCTAAAACTGCCTACATTTGGGTTCTGCATGCTGCAAAGCGCCACACACAATCATAATTGAATGTGGCGCTATATTAAACAAAACATGTTTTATTATTATTATAAAACTGAAGCAGTCACTAGCTAACAGAACTAAATGGGCCACATGAACTGGGGTAGAAAATGTCGACAGGAGACGGAATACAGCCTTATGAGCCACGAAGCCTAAAGATGACCGGTCAGGGAACAAGACTCACTTATTAGCCATGAACTTGCTCCGCCACATGTCTGCCTGTATTGACAGCTGGTCAAGGTTCTCATAGTCTTCATAGATCTTCTTTGTGTAGTCTCCTATTTCACATGCCAGCGTGGCCTTCGTCCTAACAACAAACACACACACATGGACTACATCCAAGACACATTCAGATAACTTAATGAACAGTGTTAACTGCTACATGACAATTCACGGATCCATACCCTGGAAATCTGCCTATATGCCAAGCATTGCCGTTGCCAACAAGGTTGACAACAGTCCACATCTGAATGACATAACCACTGCTACACGACTTGTAACAAATAAAACATTCCTGCATATGGTTGTCATTATAAGTTATTTTTGTCATAAGGAAAACAATTATGCCAAGAATTTCAACAAAATATAACAAATGTGCATTTTACCTTAAATAAAATGTTATTAATATATTCAATGTGTTTTGTGCCCATTTTTGATGGCTTCCTGGACATTTCGTTAGACAACAGGCCACATGACGGGTCATTATTTTGGCAAAGCATGATTGTATTCAGCATACCTTCTGAGATTTCTTTTCAGAATAAAATAATGATACACAGGATCCAAATAGTTTTGTCTTACGACATCAGTACAACAACAACATACCCACAAACAACAGTCATCTAAAGACTGAAGTAAGTGCTAACACGGGTTTTGCAGTAGCCATTCATAGAGCAAATAACCGACTGCTATGTCCGGGTAGACTGACCTTATCAATGATTCGACCTTGTAGTGCAGGTCGTCACCAACAGAGGCCACAAGCAACTTCTTCAAGTCTGTGTTGATCTGGAAGAAAAAATCTATTTAATACCAACATATACCACAACTACACTGTACCATGTTTACAATAATCATACAGGGATTTTACAACATACAAATTCTTCAATACAAAGAAAGAACAGCGTTACAGAGGCACGATTTCCTACTTACAGTAAACACAAGTCACGAATGAGTTCTTTATTACTCTGTGGGAATGACCACGAGGAGAATTATGTCTACTACATAAATGGAAACTGGTAACTTAAATAATAATTAATTAAAGTAAATATTGATAATAAATAATAGTGCAATTAGTAATAATTTTTATATATATATATATATATATATATATATATATATATATTAAATATTATTTGAAACCTAACCCTAAATTAGAAACCTAAAACTAAAACATACACTTACAAAATAAGGATTACAAATATTATAAATATTAATTCTGAATATACATACTGCTTGTCCTCGAATGTAGTGATACATTTTTTCGTTCATATTATTTAGTAAATTATCCAACTCTCAAGGAACTTTTTCTGTTTTTCTGTATATTTTGGCTGCATCTCGCAGCCTTCATCAGCACTGATTTTACGGTCATGTCACATGACTTATATTATTGACATCAGCCAGGAACTCTTGCCCGCACTGCTCCAGCTTGTATCACATGATATAGGTCATGTGATACGACCGTAAGATCAGTCCGGTGAAGAAGGCTGTTAAATGCAGCCAAAATATACGGAAAAATTAAAAAAGTTTATTGAGGCGTAGATAACTTAGTAAATAGTACTGGCTGTTGTCTGTATTTTCTTATGTCACAGTTACCAACTCACAGTTGATCATTTAATTATTTTTGTAAACTTTAACGTGTCTCAAAAAGCACCAAAAGCTGTCATTACAGTAGCAAAACAATTAATAAGATCGATAACTTGTATAATAAATTTAATTGCCACTGTATAAACCTAGGTGCAAGTGCACTTACATTGTTCTGGACATGCAACTGCTCCTCTAGCTGTGCCTTCTCTTCCCTCAGCTTGACCACATCACTGGGTGACTCTGACCGCCCCTCCACCTCCCGCACCCCGTCCGAGGGTACAGCGAGACCGACAACCACTCCACCTCCCGCAGTACTCAGCACACCACCTCCATTCATTGTCACAGTCGTCTGGTCCTTGTCACCAGTCCGACTCGCAATCGGAGCCATCATGTTGACGCTGCAGGATGCGTTTGACCGCTGAGGGTCCACAAAGTTAACAACCCTCCCTCCTGATTTCACTGGGTCTGCACTGAGCGGCTTCACTGCGGCTCTGACTGGCTCACGAGCCACGTATCTCACTTTTGGGCTCTTTGTCACTGACGCCAACTTGTCACTGGAGGTGAGGTTTGTGTAGCGGCCAGTGGACGACATTCGTGGTGGCGGCGGCATCTTCTTCTTCAGACTCTCACTGTCCATACCATCACCAAGCAGTCTCGGCTGAGTCGCACAACCTGCGGAGACACGGCTCAAATGTATACCATTTCCTACTTCAATAGATTGTAATTATAATTACACTGGGTTTTTGTTAAGATCTGGGACCCAGGTATTTTACCCATGTTTTGATGATCCATATACCCAGGGCTTTATGCAGGATAAAATTATTGCCAGTCACGTCACACATGTTTTGGTGGACACAACTTTGAAATGTTGACCTGAAATGGACTACAAACACACATGTGACACCATTTTCACTCACTTTCAAGGCATAACTAACAATATCTATGGTTTTGGAAGCCCTTTTTTTGCTGCTTCATTTTTTTACTCGTCCACCATATTTCTACCCGTCCATATTTGTTTTTACCCATCCAAATGACGGGTGGACGGGTCTCTACATAAAGCTACGCATATACCTGGCGGGAAGGGAACAGATGCAGCATTGAGTGAGGAAACAGCAGCTGTCTAACTATAATCAAGGCAGCATACATATATTGTGTGTACATGTGGGTAGGTCAACGGTTTCTTCCTCCTCAGTGACAAACTTTATGGATTAATTTACAAACCCACTGGATGAAAAGTAGTTCAACTTCATTTATTTTAAAATCCACATGGTTATGGGTCATAAATAAAAAATATAATCAGTTGGATGCGCCGTTATTGGATAATACCATCTGTCAGATGTTCACCGCATTGTGATAAAACTCTACTGTAAGCTTTCTTGGAAGAATTGCATGTGCATACTCGCATACCGAGTGTGTCTATGCAATATTTTTTTAGCATGCAAACTTACTTGCTGGAAGCTGAAATATATCATATTTAGGCTCACGTTTGTTCTACTGTCTACAGTGACAATGCATCAGAACAAGTTATATCCACGTAGCAGCTAGCAACACTCACCCACTGAAGGCATAAATCCCCCCATGTCTGACGTAGGCCGTGCACTGTCCATTGTATGGGTCGTCGTCTTTTCTTTATCACAGGTAGTTCATTATGTACATCCGTCCACAGGACACAGCAGGCGGGGACTACCAGGACACAAAGATGCACGGCAATCAGCAATTCATCACTCCACATAACAGACAGCACTTTGCATACAGAAATTTGTGTTTTCATACACTGCACAACTGTGGCAGGCTAACAACCGCTGCCACGATAAATAAATAAAAATATCATGTGCAATATGATTCTGTCTCAATAATATGTAAACCCAACAACATTTTGTAAGCACTCAGTACTCATTTAATAAATATTACTTTCAACCTTTTAATAAATACTGTCAATCTCTGTTTTAAAGCAAAGAAGTTGATGACCCCTTCTGACTGATATCTCATGCCGATGTCATCTTCCATACACTTATAATCAATGAATCATAGCCAATTTCAAGAGCCAACTTGACAAAAATGCAAGACCTGGGGACCGTTTCATTAAGATAAAGTGCTCTTAAGGAAAACACATCCATAAACAGAATCGGATGGAAAATATAAGGAGAACATTACAAATGTGTTTCACTAACGTGATCCTTAACTGAATCGTAAGCTTTTTTCCATCATACTAATCAATAATCTATACAGTTGGTAACATATTTAATGCTTGTCAAACAGTGTTTGAAAACATGCCCCTCCGATCATTTGTCAACAACTTATCACTTTTTACTTGCAGTGCAAATATTTAAAACATAATCTTATAAAAGCCTCAGCGGTATTATTGAGGAAACTATTGTGGTGTTATACACACAGTGTAAACATTTAGTGGGAGTGTCACTGTTGAAAATTTTAGTTTACAAGATTGCAGAGAGCATAAACGTGCTCAAAAACTGATCAGTAAATATCACAACAACCTTGACCTTCGCAAAGCCGTAAACTGCACTGCAAACGTCAATTGGTCAAGACGCTAATGTTGTGTAGACAAAGTCATTGTTTAGCATATTTTTAATCGCAAACTTTTTCAAGACTTATTTGGCAGTGGACACCTGGATATTTGCATGAAAGTGGACTTCAATTAAAATGCCAGTTAGTGAATTATTCCTGTTTATCACGCATATTTTTGTTTTCATGTGTTGTATGGCGTACTCTTAGAAATTTGCATTTCTACATGCATTTTTATGTTCAGGAACCAGGATGAAAAGTGTAGTGAATTTTTTTTAATATTTTGGTCTTACGTAAAGTGAACTTTAATTTCTATGGATCAAAATCGGTGTTAAGAGCACTTTAACAATGTGAGACGACTCCCTGTACTGACCTGAAAGATGGTTATTCTTTTATAGGTGACCTAAAGATCCACAAAGTAGTGGCAAGGATCTGTCTTATACAGGTCTATTCGCTAATAAATTTTTCTCACAATGAGTTGTCAAGAAGTGGAATGTACTCTCGCTGAGCATAGAAGACACAAACCAGTTCAAGAACCGACAACGATTAACTGTCACACTGGGGATTAAAATAGGTCAAATGACTGAATTCCTACCATGACGGTCGCAAACCTATCAATGAGCAGACATAAGTACAGGTGTAGTATGTAAAATCAGAACAACTCAGCCAACAGAAGGCAACAATAAGGGCACTTGTGTAGTATTCGGACCCACCTCAATTTTGCCATTATTACTATATATTTGCCTTGATTTTGTTAATTCACTCATTTAACATCATCTCACGCATATTATGTTTTAAAAACAGCCCGTCTTAGCAGATTTTTGAAGTCGAAATGGCATTGCGATTGGCATACACAAACTGTTTATCGCACGGCGCAGTAACACATGCACCACTGCACTTGCGACTGGCACAAATCGGAGTGCTACTTGGGTTTCTAAATGCAATATTTGAGCAATTCCCCGGTAACGGAATTACAATTCACAATTTTTTGGTTTATAATGGGTACCGATTAAGAAATGTAAAATTATTTTGAAATGATGGCTGTTTTAATTTTGGTAACGGAATTACACAGAAAATGTGAACCTCAATTTTTAATAAATGTCATGACATATCGTCTGAAATCTGCAATCTACCAGGGCCAACAGCTAGCATTAATAGATAGATATATAACATGACTTTGTATTGGATAGAATTTTACTCGTGATATACATACCGTTCTTTTATAGTGAACAGGTTTTGGTCGGGTAACGGAATTACATGCTATGTTAACAGAATTATGAGTGACTATTTTTTTAATAAAACATAAAATAATAATTGATTCTCATTCTTTCTTTTCTGCAAGATTACAGAATACCATAACTTCATGTTCTACTAAAAAACAATTGTACTGGCCAATAATTGTACACACAGTACAGCGACGTATTTCACATTTAATTTAAGATCAGTCGAAAGCAGTTATTTAACTCCTGTCCACCTGTGGGTCAGGGAGGATGTTAATTTCACAATCTTTATCAGTTGAGGCAGTCAATATATCTTCAACATCAGGCCATACAAATCTACAGTCTTTTTTGGCAAGGTTTTCTTGTATTCTCATACTGTTGTCTTCTTTGTCATCTTCATTATTTCAATGTTTTACTTATGAAGAAGTTCCTTGTGGATTATTATTTAACACGGTTCTGTATAACAGTCACAAACAATGTAACCAACTACCCTCTGTGACTCTTTGCAACTGCTTAATGTTGGGAATTAGACTGATCTCATTCCAGTCATATGAACTTTATCATTTTTAATTCAAACATGGCTTAGTTGATGCATCCGTGTAGAATATTCTGACAGGTCCTGGCGGAAACTTTGGTAAACTCATTGGATGCGATCACATGATATCACTTCAGAGAACATTTGGAGTCATATAGTCTTGGACAATAAACCTTACCCATGTGGAAAAGAATTACTGTGTAGAATGTCTTTGAATGTCCAAGAAAACATCCTGCAACTGGTCTTTGATAGATAATCTGGCCTATCTGGTAGATTTATATGGATCACTGCTGCCATTCTGTGTAGTATCACATGTCACAACTGGTACATGCTACAAATGGTACATGTTTCTGAATCCATAGACGGTTTTCATAAGTATTTTACAAAGATTCCATTCATATTTAACTGAAACATTGTCCCAGTGCCCAGTGACCTCTAATGTACTTAGGTCCCATTATTAGTTTCTTATAGTTATGATTTATAGTGCAAGAGAAAAAAACAGGTAATTCTGTTATTGTAATTCCATTACCAAAATATAATTCCGTTACCATGATTCTCACAAGATGAGAAAAGACACACATAAATTGTGTAATCTCACCTATTCGTGGGTGTATCTAATAAGTGAATTTAAAGTAACTGTTAATTTTGATCACTTGTTAGCTCTCAGGAAAACTTTATGTACTTTTTTGGTAACGGAATTACATAATAAATATATGAAAATGTGTGACTATCCATATGAAAATATGGCTTATGCAGTACAAGTTACTTTCTGAGTTTTGAATACATACAATATGAACTTTGAAAAGATAATAAAGGTAAATTAGCTAAGAGTTAATGGTTAAATGGGAGGGGTTTCTGTGGGCCCTTGTTTTTTCATTAGTTTGATTGCTAAGAATTCACTCCATTAGAAGCATAATTTAAACAAATTGTGAATTAACTGACCTGAATTTTACATATGTTTTACATCAGTTGTACAACTGTTACACTGTTTCAACAAGATTAATTTTTTGCAGTCTAGGACTAGGCTCTCCAAGACGGAATTGCTCATTTGTGAAACATAAATATACCTGGAAATGATGCTGATCGATCATGTTTACGATCAGAGTTAGTGTGAGGTATAAAACGTAGGCAAATATAGTTATACTGGCACAACTGAGGTGGGTGGGTCTGAATTCTACACAAGTTCCCAGATAAGTATACAAACAGTTACACAGTGACTGTGTCATGTGTGGCTGTTGTTTCAGCGAGCATTCACAGCCAAAAACACGAGAGGCGGTACCAGCCTCATTCACGGTCTGACATATGCCATCGAGATGTAAGTATAACTAAGCTATTATTTATACCAAATCTAAGCTATCCCACCACCTAAAACTGGGCTAATGGTGGTTGGTCTTGTATTTTAAAACGACCCTATAAAGAAAGGTGAACAAGTTTATGGGTAGAAATGACAGGACAACATAAACTTCTTACCGCATTTACCGGATGTTCATATACGTCCGTTCCGGTCGAGCAACCAATCACAGGCATCGTTACTGAAGAGCCTCGTTGTGATTGTTGCCAACAACAAGCGGCCGGTATTTGTATTTTCTGGGGGTAAATGTTGGAGGCGCATGCAGTAGGAATAAGATAAAGCAACAAACTTTCACGATGGTGAGTATACTATTGCAATATTTATCGTGTTAGACTATAAGCGAATATGACTATAATCCCCATTCAGAAAACAACTTAAAGAAGTAGAGAAGCCAGTCAAGTAAGTATACCAACCAAGTACAAAATGAATTAACGCTGTGGACTGTCACTGTGAGCTACCACCTCAGTTCAGTTTTTGCCTGGCTTTTGTTTCTTCATTTCTAGAGCTGATACTTGACCCTCAGTTTTGACTTTGTAAGATCTTAAAGAAAGACAAGTTCCATTTTTTGAGACACCAGTACATAGCCAACTGTCATCCACCGATCTCGAGGGTCAGAGCTGCAAGCAGAGCACTGCACACAATTACACTGACTTAATTGACTGAGTCACACATCTCATCAGGCTCAGCCTGAGAAAATTTTATTCTCCTTGTAACGCGTTCCCCAGACTACTCTACTTTTCATGCGCAGCTAATTGTAGCAATGGGACCGACCCCACGTGACGACACATTCTAAGCCACATTATACTAGTAAATTTTGATTAAAGCAATACGTACATGTGTTTTGTAATAGGTCGTAACTCTGAACTGAACCTGTCAAATGATGACCATGTAGAAGGAATATAAATAAACTCTCATGTAAAGGGTATTCAATACAAGCCGCAGAAGTTGAGCGAATTGAGGAACAGGATCGAACACTTGGTGTTGTTGGCAGCTGTATTTAGTAAGTCTGCTAGAACATGGGTGGTCACTGGTCATGTGCTTTCAGTCCCGCTGCTAGCCGCGTGAATTCTTTTCTTTCTGTAGTTGTTCTCAATTTTCATCATCCCACGATCTTCTCATATTCCTCCTGACATGGTCCTCCCATCTCAGGTAAAGATTAAACCAGAATATATTGATATATTGCGGGTTAATCTTTAGCTGAGATGATCACCAGTCCTTGGCCCCATATTAAAATACATCTGATGACATCATAATGATTATGCTTATAGGTCTCCATTATAGTTCTTAAAGGGTAACTTGCAATAGTCTTACTACAAGTACAGTTGCATGGCTTAAGAAAGAGGAAGGATTAATTACATGCACCATTAACGATAATGTTTTTTTAATATGTGCCTTAATTGTAATTGAGTTCTCGAAATCGTAATTCAGTAACAAGAAATCACTTACCATAGTATTCTAAAGAAGCCCATTGGATTTAAACTGAGTACAATTGTCACTCCCTGGTCGAGCATATGCCTTGAACGACTCAATCTTCTCAACTGCACATCATTTAAGCCCTAAGGACATCCTTAATCCAGTTCTTCCCATTTATATCTTGCTTAAAAGTACTGTCTCTCTTCTCTGCCACAATTGAACTGTGCTTGTAATTAAACTTCTGCAATTAAAATTGATTAACGGATTCATAAAATTGTATACATGTTGACTTAAGCCTTTGTGAGTGTATATGTATATATATATATATACCTGTTGTTGACCGTCAATTTTGTTGTTGCAGTCAGTAATTGATGAAAGGTTCTGCTTCATTGCGGAGTGGTATGACCCAAATGCAGCCTTGATACGTCGCTACCAGTTCTTCTACTACCCAACAGATGCCACCACTGAGATGGTAAGGCAGCGATGTTATTTATGTTGAACTGTTAAGCCTTGACATGTGCATGGAAAATTGTTTCTTTTTATCACAATTTATTTGATATTTTGCTTTAAAAAAATCAAAATAGAATTTATTTGTTCATAAAGAAACATGTGCACATGAACACACAAAAGACAGTTAAGATTATGTACTGGATACTCCACATTAATCCATGAAAATCGCATTAATTTAAAACATAAGTACTGACTTTTTTGGTTCATATTAACTTTGTTGGGACTTGCTATATATTATATTTCCATCAATTAACCTTGTTTCCGAAGACATCAATTTTTTTTAGATCTGTTTATGATAAGTTGAGGAAATCAATTTAGTTGGGTTATGTCATAATGAGTCATTTTATTTTAACTATAATTAATAATATTTTGTACACATGTGTTACACTGCTACACAGCAACACAAATGTAATAATTATTGCTTTCAGTAATAATTATAGCTTCCACCTATTTCAGTATGACATTAAGCAGAGACGCATCTTCTTGAGACGGTCCCCTGTGGAGAACATCAGAATGCAAGACCTTTACATTGGCAGCACCATCAGTGTCATGTCACGGCAGCTGAGTCTCGTTGAATACGGTGACGACTTCACAAGAAGGAAAGTTGGTGCACAGAAGGAGAGGTAGGACCAGTTGCCACTTTTCAGAATGAATGAATTAAAGGTTCACATAGGATATTAAATGGACATAAATCTTTTTTATAAAATTACTGTAGTTGTCAATTATTCGGGGACATTTTAGATGAGCCTCTTTCAAAGTGACGTCATAACAAATATAGCTATATTAACAACCGTAATCCAAATTAATGTGGAAAAAAACAAAAGTTGAGCTCATGAAGCATATTTCATTAACTGTTTTTCTGATGATCTCATATACCTTTGATAAGAAAATCCTTTGATCCTGTGATTTTCACTTTCTTTCAAGAAGCTTCTTCCATTGTCGGATATGTCTAGTTAGTGTAGTAGTTACTATTTATTTATTTATTTATTTATTTATTTATTTATTTATTTATTTATTTATTTATTTATTTATTTATTACATTTATCATTATAACTCAGTGCATTAAAAATCCAATTAAAAAGTAACAGAAACTGACACTCTTAAAAAGCATAGCTGCAGATAATTATTTATAACGTGTGACCCTATGACCCTTTATAACGTGCCACCCTATATCCCAACAGGACGTTGGCACTGATCAAACCGGACGCTGTCTCAAAGATGGGTCTTATACTTGACCTGATATACAAGAGTGGCCTGCTCATCACTAAGATGAAGATGCTCAAGATTTCCCGTACGGAGGCGGCTGACTTCTTCACAGCTTACCAGGGCCAGGACCACTACAAGTAAATAGGCTTACTTATGTTACCAGGGCCAGGACCACTACAAGTAAATAGGCATACTTCTATTGACAAGTTCACAGTAGAGTGGAAAGTATTCAAACTGTCTGTTCATTCAGTGACCTACTTGTAAACAACATTGTTATTGTTATTTTTGACAAAGTGTAACTGTTTTGTAATATTCAAGATTGTCATTCCACTGGGCCAACTTGTGTGAGATTTAGAAACCCTCAACATTTATAAAGTTCACTAGTGGGTGTATTAGCAAGCTTTTTCAAACGTATGAACTTATAACAGGTAGGGTTACACATGCATCTGAACATATACTGAAAATACTTTGTAATCACAGAAGGAACCAAAATCAATGACCACCTCAGTTCATCTAGTAAATCTTGTCTGTTCATTTTATGTTTACAACAAAAAAGGTAAGTTCTTATATAGCACAGTATCCAGTCCTCAGGAGTGATCAAAGCACTTTATACTTTACTTGGCTTACGTGTTCAAATCAAACACTATCTCAACTTATCTGGGAAGCATCTAGCCGTACTGCAATTAATGCACGAAGGCTGCTCATACAAATGTCAACTACTGTCTATAGCCAGGTAGTCATTTATATATCCGCATGTACTAGAACTGTGCACATGGTACTGTGTTATAAGTGTTTGCAACTTGATTGCAAAGGGCAGCTGTCATTAAAGTACAACTGTGTTCAGTCACAGAACAAACAAATCTAACACCAGTATAAGTTTGGTACAACACAACAAGATGGTATGATTTGCATTTATGACAAACAAATTCATGGTGGCGTAAAGTCTGCTACCTTGACATACATGTGATTATTATTATAGAAACATCACTTGCAAGATTTTGCAAAAACATTCTTCGCCACCTATGCTTTCAATGTTGACCCAAACCTTCTATGTCTGTACCGTAGCATCATTGAGCCTCTGATAATGTATTGCAGTACTTGTTACTATCCTGCTCAATCCGTTGTTAACCGTAACAGGCTTATAAAAATCTCACACAATGATGCCAAGATCATTGGTTTACCTACACCAATTCTTTCCCAAATGATCGACATGCAATCTTGAAGAAACTCGTGCTGTCGCTGCTGATTCTGATCACCCGCTCTTTAAATATTTTCATGTTCTTCCGTCTTGAAGGAGATATATCGTCGCAAAAAATGCAAAACGGCTCGCTACAGCAGGAGTTCTGTGCCTGTGGCAATTAGAATGTTAAACAAGTGATATTGATGCCAACAGGTTTGGTTTTTGTGTGGTTACATTTTTCATTTCGTCTGTATTTTGTGACAATCTTTTCTTTACATATTTTAGAGGCGATCATGAGTTGTACGATGTATATCCTTTTTTAAGGACACTAAAGTAAATTGAATTGAATGTTATGATTTTAAGATGTTGTTCCACTTTGCAGTGACCTCATCAACAGTATCAGTGATGGGTTGATGATTGCCATGGAGCTGCAGGGGGAGTGCACAGTGTCTAAGTGGCTCGAGTTGATTGGACCAGGAGACTCGGCAGTCGCTCGGCACTCCAATCCTCTCAGTCTTCGAGCACGCTTCGGGAAAGGTGAACCCAATATTTGTATAGAATCGTGTGAAAGAATAAAATCTCACAGAGTCATGAATTAATTGCAGCCTTGTTGTATGTTAATGAAAATGTAGAAATGTTTTTGTGAACTGGTGCAATCAAGTATTGATTTCTAATTGGAATATGCCTTTTGATGTTCTGTCATGTAATATTTTGTTGAAATTCTTGCCAGACGTTTTTCTCTATTATCAAAACACACAAGGACAATTTAAAACAACAACTGAAGGCCGAAATGTCCGATTTAGCAGATGTAATGTCTAACCTAGTAATGTAATTGCTATTTATAATATTAGTGTCATCAGCGTTGTTGGCTAAATGTAACAAAGACCGTGCGCATAATTTTTTGACGTAGCCAAACCGCAAATCCACCCGTCACGTCTCAGTGGCCTGTCCTTATGCATTCCTTAGATATTATTCCTGCTCTGACAGATGTGTGACGTGAGTGTTTCTGTTGACACAGACCACACAAGGAACGCGGTCTACGGGTCAGAGAGCCAGGAGAAGGCGAACGAAGAGCTCGAGTTTTTCTTCCCAAGCAGCGGGGCGTGTCGACCCAACCCAGCCACGTACACTGAGTGCACCTGCTGTGTCATCAAACCACACGCCGTGAAGGCTGGTCAGTGCCTCCCTAATACAGCATTATATATACATATACATATACATATACATATACATATATATATATATATATATATATATATATATAATATAATTTATTAATTGAAATATAATATATATATAAATGTACATATACATATATACATGTATAATATTATATATACATGTATAATATTATATATATAATATATATATAAAGCTTTATTTGCCATTTTCAACATGCAAGTACATATTTAAAATAGGATTATGGTATGGCGTTATAGTCACGTAGTCCTATGTATAATAAAATGAAATGTAGCAAATAAATATACAATATATATCAAAAATCTTATAATAAATAAATGATATACCTAAGATGTCATTTAGTATGATAAATTATCTATTTAAAATATTCTTAAACTAATAAATAAATAAATAAATATAATTTCCATCTAATTCTTCTATGTATGTCCATTGTTTATCACACTTTTCTATCAGTATTTCTTTCATCCGATGTTTATTTATTTGTTCATGGCTGTACTTTGTTCATCCCTTGCTTATGCCATTTGTGTTCATGCCAGTACAGTGTATTTATTCATGCCACTTGTGTCTTAATGTGTGTGTTGTTTTTACGCCATTCCTGTGTTCATATAATTCATGTATTCGTGCCAGTCCTGTGTTCATACAATGCCATCTCTAACTTCACAGAGTAAGTCTGCACATGCCAGTTGTAAGGAAGGATCGTTGAGCCATGGCCTTCTGCAGCAATATGTTTATGTTTCCCAATACAACCTGTATGTGTTAAAGCAACATGATCAGTTTGTGGCTTTTTATTGCAAAATCATGTTAATCAGTATAAGTTATAACTAGTGTAATGTCGCTGCGAGTGACACCCACCCTTTGACCTTTACCAACTGGGAGCCGTGCACCTGGCTGGGTGTGGCGTTAGTGGCGTCAATTTGTGTTCACGTGATACTGCATTGCGTGATCATGCATTTCCTTCTGGGCTTTTAGCCACGCCTACAACGGTTTCGAAAACGCCTCGTGGTCGATGTGTACACAGAGTTAAGCGCCCTTACTGCGTCTATTTTCAACCCCTAAACATATGTTGACTGTCTTTACGCTATAATAGGTATAATTTATACCGTATAACATGATTTTGCAATAAAAATAAAAAGCCAGGAACAACCCATGTCGCTTTAACACGGAAAGGTAGGGGGCACCAAGATTGGCCATCCCTTCTGTGGTCACACATAGGTATCTCTGGTTCATTCTGCTCCTTTGTCTATAACTTTCCTGTATTCATGTTACTACCATATTTCCCCCACAGACACCTCAAATGTAGGGTGTGAAAATACACTGAAATATCGCCTTGTTTCTACTCCTAGGTGTCGCTGGGACTATCGTCAATGCCATTCTGGAGGCTGGCTTTGAGATATCCGCCATAGCCGCCTACCAGATGGAGAAGGCAAATGCACAGGAGTTCTACGAAGTGTATCGCGGCGTCGTCCAGGAGTATTCAGCGATGGTCGATGAACTCTCTCTTGGACCGTGCATTGCCATGGAGATAAGGGCCCAGAATGCACCAGCCACCTTCCGCGAGATGGCCGGACCAGCTGATCCAGTGAGTGAATGCATGTCACCAGTTCTTATGTTGATGTCATTTTTCTTAGTTACGGACAGTGTTACATTTAAATATATGCACTAGTGAGGATAAGTAACAGGTTTCGCCTTTCATTTTGATGTTGTTGTGGCCTTTCTGTTGAGAAGTATGCAGTGGTCATTAATCTGAAATGAACATGCGACAAAGTGTACTTTATTGATGTGCTGAGGTGAACTCTGCAGGTTATTTGTACAGAAGCTGATGGGTTTCCATGTGATATAACAATAGACATTACAGAGAAGAGTGTATGTGTCTATGTACATATGGATGTATTGTAACTTGAGTTGATAATGTCTGTGACTGGGTTCAGAGTGTACTCTGTGACAGTGTTATGACTTTGTTGTATCATCTATGACACTGTCGTGGCTGAGATAATAATATATGATTCTTGCCAGACTTCAAAGGTTAATGTGTATGTTTATTGATATTTTATGTAACAGTGTTTATGACTCTGTGATGAATGTGAGACTTAGTGAGGCATGAGTATGCGCTGACTTCAGGATGCAGAAAATATAATTATTACTGTTTTATGACTTATGACATCAGCAAACATTTGAGAGACAATCAAGAGAACTTAAGAGGGTATAATATGTGACTGTGTTGTGACTTCACAAGGTAATGTTTACGAGTGTATTGTGACTTTACAAGGTAATGTTTAAGACAGTGTTGTGACTCCACAAGATAATGTTTGTGACAGGGTTATGACTGCATAAGTTAATTTCTATGTTATGACTTCAGGAGATTGCCAGACACCTGCGGCCACGATCACTGAGGGCTCAGTTTGGCATCGACAAAGTGCGCAATGCCATCCACTGTACAGATCTACCGGAGGACGCGGTCCTCGAGGTAGGGACCTTATCTTCTTCATTTATACACTGTTACCAGTTCAGTTCAATATAGGCCTGAGAGAACGTTTGTTTATTGTATTAGTCCATGTCTTCAGACAGATGGGCAGTGTGAATGTAGGCCGCAACATCAGTGTTATATCTGACGGAATAAGGTGGTAAAATTGTAGGTAATGTACTGCAGTTTATTTGGATCAACAGTTGTATGTGATGCTTTGGTAACACCAGCACATAAGTTAGTCATATAAATATCTATACATTTTAATTTGTTATTCTTTCACAAGGGTATGGTCAAGTTTTGTAGTTAACTTGTAGCCATCCTAAATCTGTTTATTTTTTTAATTTGATTTTACATTTCAAAATATGAAGTATTGAGCAACTTAATTCACTATGATACTGTAAGAGATATGTTATAACTGTTACATTGGTAGTACATGTCAGAGATGGAGCGAGTACAATACAAATGTACTCGAGTACGAGTACGATTACTTTGAACATGCATGAGTACGAGTACTCAGAAAACAAATGTACTCGAGTACGAGTACGATTACTTTACAATATACTCGAGTACGAGTACGATTACTTTACAATATACTCGAGTACGAGTACGATTACTTTAGAATGTAAGCATGATTACTTTCATGATTACTTTAATGAATAATTACTTTAACATAAAGGCGACTTTCATGGAATCCCTAGGTGTCATTCTTGTTCTGTTGTTGTGTCACTAATGTTCTAACTGATTAATGCTATCCACTATCCAGGTGTTATTATTATTATTAATAATTAGACGCATTTCTCAGGTATTGGATGAATCATTTAATGCTGGATTAATAATTTAATTTATGGTTTCTGGATCAAATACAAATAGGAGGCATTTTTAAATTTCAAATACACATGATCAAATACATTACAATAACAACACTTCAAAACCAGGGGGGCATATTCAAGAGTAGTATATCAGATGGGTCCAGACATGGGGTCAAATACATTTGTATTTGAAAGTATTTAAATACTTTTTAAAGTATTTGTGTTTGATGTTTAGGAATTACTAGTATTTGTATTTAAATACGTTCCTAAAGTATTTGACTTGTTCAAATATTTTTTTGAAATACATTGTCAGTATCAACATTTCTTTTTCACTGTCACATGTAATACCTGCCAAACTGATTACCTTAATGCACTGCAACTTCACCCAACAGTGCTAATTACTGATGAAGACACTTAACAGCAGGCTTCCCCTGGCCCTGTAGTGACCACAACTTGTGTTTGCTCAGAGCCAGAGGATGGACCTAACAGTGACCATAGGTCAATATCCCCTTTTGTTGTTTAGTCAGGCTTCAATTTGGCACCAGGTTATTCTGGTTTCCTGGGTGACTTTGAAGTTGAGCCTTCCTCACAACATGGTAGCAATGATTAACAGTGTCTCTTCTGAGGGCAACATAGGCGTTATATTATTATGGACCTCCTGGCTTAACATACAAACAATATATTTTGGCCTTTACCTCTTTCAGTCAGTTGTCATTGTGATGCAGTTAGCAATAACAATACTCCCTAGCACTGGTCTGCCTGTCATCATATGAGCAAAACACTAATTATGCCTATAAATTAGATGGCTCAATATGTGTTGCTTTTCTTTTACCTACATAGTAATACAAAATGAAAAGTATTTGAAAACAAAATATATGAACAAGTATTTGAAATACTTTTCAATGTATTCCTATTTAAATACATTTATATTTAAAAAGTATTTGTAATCCCTCAAGAATATTTGTATTTAAATACATTTCAATGTATTTGACCCCATGTCTGGATGGGACAAACACAGAATGGTTGTGGATTTAGACAGGTTTACAGTTTGCACTTAATTAAACATAATAGACAGGGATTTAGCAGGTAACCGCCCAGACCCAGTCAGGATTCTGGATGTTGGAAACATGACCAGTCATTCACACCATACTGACAGAGCAAACAGTACAGGTGGGGCTGTGGCCTGGCTTCTAAAATTACAAAGCAAGATGTTACAGGATGCTTATCTCCTGCAGTGCTTCCCAGGTACTATCACAATATAACTTGTACTTTGTACTAAGCAGGAGGGTGAGGAGATGTTGCTTCTCTGGGAAGAGAAGGTATTAATTAGGGAAATCTGACTGAATATTTATTTAACTGAAATGCTCAACAGTAATAGAAAATGAATACCTTGATTATGATTACATTTATTAGATTACTTCTAATATTGCCATTTTTATCTGTCTAATATATTTGCTTGCAACTGTTCATATGAAAAAAATGTAATCGTGAGAAGTAATCGTGAGTACGATTACTTTGGTAATGTACTCGAGTACGAGTACGATTACTTTCCTTCGTACTCGAGTACGAGTACGAGTACTCAAAAAGTTCGAGTACGAGTACAAGTACACGAGTATGATTACTCCATCTCTGGTACATGTACTTCATAATTGTAACAGCCTAAATAGTTATTTGTGGTTATTTTAAGGTTGTGTGTTGATTTTGCAGGTGGAATATTTCTTCAAGATTCTGGACCACTGAAGTTTGTGCCTCATCAATTGATTACATCGATTTCTGTCCTGAAATTAGTTGCAATTACTATTGTTAGGACCACATGGTGGCGCCACCTATCCCAGCTGCCTTGAACGTGCCTCCTTATTGGCTGGATGGATGGCTGCTTCTCATTGGCCATCCACAACCCAGTCTACACCATACTTGCCACCTCGGATATGCATCAAACATCACCTAATTTAAAACTTTACATTATTTTTACTGTTGAGAGTTTTAGTATACTTGCTGTGATGGCGACTGTGCGTAGCTTTATACAAGTAACAGGCACAGTTTGCATGGATGTGTGACTGATCGATATACAGAGCAATATGTGACAGACACACACCTAATTTAATACATTGTCATTTACTGTTGTGAGTTTTTTTATTTGTTGTAGTGGTAGCTGTACTTAGCTTTATGTAAGTAATAGGTACAGTTTATATGGATATGCTGTATATAGATAGGACTACATTTTAACATTAAATATCATTTCAGTATGTTGTTTTCAAATTCAGTTACAAATAACTTTCAGATGTATATCAAACAGACAATGGAAGATACATAAAGATTGTTTTATTTGAGCAATGTATGTTTGCATATACATGCATGTTTGAAAGGTTATTACAAGCCAAGTTAACATAGGATTGCTTAAGTTCACAAATATATATGTTCAATATCAGTATGTTTACGTATTTTATATATACATATGTATATCTGTTAGCTATGTTATCCAGCATTCTCCAACAAAAAATACAATTGCCTATGATAATAGTGCCTGGATAAAAAACACAAAATCTTAAATTATAGCATTAGGGTAAATAAATCACAACAATTTTCAGCTCGAGATATAAAAAAGATAAATGCAAATTAAAAATGTTGAACCCACTCAACATTCCTATTTATGGGACGAGGTTAAAAACATCTACGAATCAACCCTGTGTATGATCATTATTACCCGCTAAGGGGCGCCACTTCCAATGTAGTTCCCTTTTTTAATCATTGGCTAGAGCCGTCACGTACAGGAGGATACAAGCATAACGTTTGTGTATTAGAAATAAACACGTACATTTGCAAGCGTTTAAAATAAAATACTGCAGGGTCTGAATGTGTTCTCTGTGACAGAACGTGAACGTGGGTAATTTTTGTTCAGTTTGTTAATTTTTCTGTTTTGTATAATGATTCGTGTTTTATGTATGTATTTGTGAAATTCTCAACCTCATGTAGCGCGAAATGTTGTTAGAGGTAAGAAAATTTTATTCTGTTTAAGTAATGCACACCAGTCAAATCTTAGCTAAATACGAATGAGATGCAACGTTAAAAATAAACAAGCTAGTCTCAAGCAGATATAATCTAACAGTATATACATCCAGTCTAAGAGAAAACTAGAACATATTTTTGTTGGTTTCATACAAGTCCACAATTTTACCAGTATCCTCCTTGACCGTGAAAATCTTCAACATCACCCCACCAACCGAAACGTACCCCAGTAGTAGTAGTTCCTGTATTTAAAAATATTGCGCATTATAAAAACGAAAGCGAAAGAAAAGCCACTACAACGCTTCGGATAATCTAGAATATCTAAGTCCAGCTGTTTACTAGAAATACTAGCTACTAGAGGGCCTCGTTGAAAACACATAATTAAACCAGCATGTACAACGTCATTGTGATAGAAAGTCTGACGTCAGTTGTTTATGAGTATACATCAGCCAGTAAGTTCCCATTTTGTTTTCTTGAGCCATCATCTCCTGGAGTATAGAGCCATCTGGCGGCAGTGGTAGGAAGGAGACTACATAGGGCAACCACCCCGATCACCTAGCTTAGTGCCTGATTATGTATGAATGAGTACCTGGCGTCTTAATGACAACGTGGCTTGAAGCTTCCCGGTGAGGTGATAACTAACATACGCAATGTATTGGCTGCATCTAGTGGTAGAGGTGGGTAAGGGACTATATAGGGGCTATGATGGTGGACGGTTGGTGAAACCGCCTCTTAACGGATATCATCATGCTTGCGTGAATGCGTATGTATGAGAAAAAATATCGTAAGTCGACAGTAGACGAGCGCATAGTGTTTTATTAACTGAAGATACAGGTGAATTATTTCGACTTGCAGGTGACTACCACCACGTCAGCGGTCTGAGCTTACGGGAGTTGGACAGTATTATAAACAATTTGTGTTACTGTAGGTGTGCGCATGTGTATAAAAATAGTCTTGTTAACGCACTCGATAACGTGTGGTCTAGACTGTCGCGTGACTACCATGTCACTATAGTCTTTATCTAAAAAAGTTTTACTTTACAAAGTAATCTATAAATATTTATAATTACCTAATCAATATGTCTTAATTAGCGGTATAGACCGTCTATCACTTGCTGTTTTGTGTTATAGACCCAATCACTTACAATAATTTATTCGTAGACGCCTAGCACTAACTAATTAATCTATTAATTAATGTGTCTTAATTAGAAGAATATCGCTTATTGGTGTGTGCTATATACAAATTATAAAGCCTGGTTATTCCACCATACACTTGGCTTCCGGTTTATTTTTGAGACCGCTGGTTGGTTATCTCATTTTAAGACCTATAATACTCTGAATGTTACTTTTAGTCATGTCCCATTGGCTAACTTTTAGGTCAATTGTGTTGTACCACCAGAAATGTTACAGTTTGTTATGTGTCCCTTGGACGCTTGGAATGTATCGCTTTACCACTTTTAATGTGCCCTGTCGCTTCCCCCTATACAGATTGTTTAACTTAGAGGAAGATTCCGTGCCCCGCCAGCACACTCTAGATCCTCCTCTTGTATTAAGAACATTATTACTATTAAATACATCTAAGATAATAGGCAGTCGATATTTAATAACTAATGCATACCTAAACACAGGTACACATTATTGACTAATTAGTTAGTTGTTATTCTCGTCAGCGTACAGCAGGCTTGCGTGTTGGGGTGTTAATATTAAAGTAGGTCGTATGTGTACTTTCAAATACAAGTTAACGGATGTATTCCTGATAAACGGATATAATCTCTCAGCTGTCATGCAACTTACTAAATGCTTCACTGCTTAGTTGGATATCAAACTACCATTGAACATCGGTTAATTAATAATTATATTAGTAAAATGGCCGAGTCACCCAGGGCCTGATAGGGAACAGGCTATAACTATTTTACGATAGGCCTATATGCTGAATTTATTGACAATAATAATCGAACACCCGATATCAATTATGTTCACTGTATCTATAGCTCCTCGAATTGTGCTGAACAGCAGTTATGTCATGTGTCTGTGTGCGGGTGGTACTGTTCAATACTGCATAAACTACTACCAAAACCAAGGACTACAATACACGATGCCGTACTCGATACTCCTTACCCAGAGTAAAAACCAACTGGACCAAGAACTGTTTCATTAACTGGTGTCTGTTCAACCAAAAGAACTCACAGTGACTCTTAACAAACTTTCGTGCATACTGATATGGATATGTGTAAAATATTGTAAAGCCTTAATTTATTTATCTATTAATCTATTTATTTTAATGTTTTAAATTATTTATTATTTGTTAATAAGTTTAGTAAAATATATTGACTTGTCGGCGTAACATTTTAACATAAAATAGGTTTTAATGTCTTAAATTATTTTAATTAGTTTTATAGATACATATCGTATATTCTCTACATTATAATTTATATTTACGCTAATGTCTTAAATTATATATTATTTGAATCTATTTTAACAAATATACTTTGCGTGTTTTATGTACCCATTTCGATCTTTTTGATTGCCCAGAGAGAGTGAAATTAACTATTATTATTATTGTTATTATATCTTCTCCGCCAGCGACAGCTGGACCTGGCCGTGGTGCAACTCCGGACGACTCAGACATGTCCAACTGTCTGAGACCGGGTCGTATCTCAAATGTGCGGTGATAGCGCCCGACAACGTAAAGGCAGTCTTTCAACGTGATTGCTGCACCGAAGCTGCAGTCCTCTGGCACTGACCGTGGCCTCCATTGGCTCTGTGTCATGTCGAAAATCTGGGTGCAACACAAGTCATTGTCCGACGCATCTCGACCTCCGATGACAACCATCTTGCTGTGCGTGACCACCTTGGGGTCGTGCACCGCGTTTGGGATGTCCGGGAAAGTCGACCAATGCCGCCGTTTAAGGTTTGACAGAAGCCAGTAGTCTGTAGTCTACACCCTTCCCTGTCACCACATAGACGCAGTTGCCTAGCGACACGCTGTCATGGTAATACCGAGCAGAACAGTGTTGCCAGGTAAAAAAAAAACATTTCAAGTCCAATGGCCCTCGAAAACTAGCCCAAAACTAGACCAAAAAAATCAAAAAAAGAGTGTGGGTGTTGAAAAACGGAGCGGCATTTCTGCGATGCTTTTCCGTTTTACCATGCGCACCTAAATCGCCGTGGTGTGCATACACTTCGCAGCGTCAACAACGACAGAATGCTTCCTTCTCGAACGCGGTAACTCTCCGAATCCCATTCCGCACATATTTTATTTCCCGTATACATGCACTTGCCCATTATATGCAATCGACTTGAAAACTAACCAGTAAAGAGAATTACACTGAAGGAAGGTAAAGCTAAGTTCGTGCTTCCGGCCTTTCGCGTCAATACAACAGGATTAATTAAAAACTAACTAACGCATTGCTCTATTTATAGGACTACATGCAGACAGTTGATGGAAAAAAACGATTAGACTCTTAATTTTTGTTATTGAGAAAGGTGCTCTGACATACTGTCAATCAGTGTCAGTTGTTACCGTTTCAGACGTCGAGATATGTCGTCTGTGCTTTATTACCAATTTAATTATTGACATATTTATGGTCACTTTCAGAATTGTTTTAGTCGC
>JAODUO010000911.1:20000-47500 GCA_025642075.2 Ridgeia piscesae | reverse complement strand
TTGATGCCAGGTTTGATGCAAATTAGGGTTTCTAGAGAGCATAAACGTCATGCTAAGCTGATTATTTCTTAGATTGATGCAGTTGACTATATATGTCTAGAAAAAGTCAGTAAGTTATCATTAAGAAGATATAATTTACACAAGAACTGACCGAACAAATGCGAATCGGGCGCTATAGCAAAATATACGTTAATATTACTACAATTATCATAATTACTGTGATTACTACAGTGCATTTTGTCTTGGGTAAGACACAACAGCGAGCAAATTAAACCCTCGAAACCGGAAACACAGATACGCGAGTGTAGCACACGTGATACACAGATATAGAAATTACCTCCAGGAAGGAAGAGCCATCGAAGCACGCGACCATGTTGCCGTTCTCGTTGACTCTCGTCACGCCGCCGCCATGTTGGATGACGGGAGACTTGTGACAGGAAACGTCGTCAAAGCCGGTCTCGAAGTTGAGTAGAAGCCGAAGGTCATTGGCACAGGTCGAGTCGGCTGAATAGAACGAACAGTTCGTTTAACATATTCGAGACGTTCACAATGTATTTCTCCGTTATAGAGATATGTTCTGAGTTTTATTGTGATATATTGCGTCATGCGTGCATGTTGTCTATTACTCATCTAAATTAGCACTGAGGGCATTAGGACAAATGGTATTTCCTAATAATAATAATAATAATAATAATAATAATAATAATAATAATAATAATAATAATAATAATAATAATAATAATATAAAGAATAAAAAATAAAAAAAACATGAGCACAAACATGGCGTGTCCATATGTTGGCATACGTTTCAGAAGTGGCTTTTGGAGATGTGGTGCTTCAATAAGCGGATACAATAGTAAAGGAAAACGTTCTCATTAGACGGACTGGAATGGCAAACGAATGTATATTTACATAGATTCCGCAGCGAATATCGACCGGTAATAATTTTCATGACATCAGTTAACAGTTGTTGTATACTATAATTGATAATCCATCGATAAGACAACACTGCACAATACAATCCCATATACTACAGTAAGTTGAGAACAGTTCAGCCGCAAACAAGGAATAGTTATCTACAATAAACCCTTCAATACGTAGCAATAACAAAGTCAGTATTTTCTCTTGAACGGAAGTCACAAAATACATCGATGCTCAGAAATAAGCGCTAAACCTACACGGAACGACACGCGCACGATCCAACCAATCACAACGTCTCACTCACGTGGAACAACAGGCGGCGACAGCGTCACAATCGGCACGGCCTTGCACCCGGCTGTTGAGCTTGTCTGGTCTTTGAAACAGAGCTTCAAAGTCTCGTGCCAGTACATCACGCCGCAGTCGATGGCGTGCATACGGAACTTGTTGTGGTACACCCGTTCACACACGAAGTACAGGTGGCAGTTGCGTGGGTGGGGCTTCCAGATCCGACCCGCGGTCCAGTCCTTCATTGTACACTCGACTTCCTCAGCTGGTATTACTGCAATGGATGATCCAAATAATACATTTTTATCCTAGTTTTGATGATATTATTTATTTTTTATATTATATATATTTATGTTATTAGTTTTATGTATTATGTATTATATTATTATTTATATTTCTCTTGTTATTTATATAATTGTCGTAAGCACACGCGAGAGTTATAAAAACCATCAAGGACGTCATTAACGAAGTGGCAAACTATACTGTAGCATCCAAACTCTTACCCAAATGCACCCAAGAATGAACAATTAGTTGATAGTAATTAGTATTTGATAGACTAAACCTAATATTTACTGTAGGAAAACTTGAGCAATACATGTTGACAACATCGCATACAAACACGTGTAACGAAACAACAACAGCAATGTCACATAAACACACGAATAGTGACAAAGTGGGATTATAGGGGAGAGGACAGAGAGAGAGAGAGAGAGAGAGAGAGAGAGAGAGAGAGAGAGGAGAGGGGAGAGAGAGGCAGAGACAGAGACAGAGACAGAGACAGAGACAGAGACAGAGACAGAGACAGAGACAGAGACAGAGACAGAGACAGAGACAGAGACAGAGACAGAGACAGAGAGAGAGAACACTCAAACATGCAAATATGACATGATGAAAACAAAACGCCAGCTGTTAAATGTAAAATCCAGAACACGAACAAGGACTATGAAAATAAAATTACCATACATGAATGAATGCGTTCAACAATTCCTGGAGAAGTACAGCGAACGAGCTACTGGACCTCTAAGAGACGTGTAGGAAACACACCGATGTTATCAAGAAACCGCTATGTATCCAAACAAACTAGCTTCGACCACAGCAGCAAACACCAGGAAACAACACATGGATTTAAAGCAAGACAGCGGCTGAGAAAAGATTGTTACGTCGTATCACACTGACACTACATAGATACAACATCGACCTGCCAATAGATTGTTACCACCTAGTTGTCCAGTGTTGTCGCCTCCTTTGATCACTATGGCAACAGCAGTAAAACAAATATGTACTAATGAACCATATATATATATATATATATATATATATATATATATATATATATATATATATATATATATATATATATATATATATATATATATTATAACTCATGTGCACACTACATAGTTTGTGCGCGCTGTGTTGTTTCGGTGTCACTACAGTCTGTGAACATGGTAAACATTAATTACGATTTTGCAGCTATTGCAAATTGAAACGTAAACATATGCAGTGCCTATCTGGGTAACATATGGGCACACATAAAAAGGTAAATTCGATTAAATCGGTATCTTTAAATTAAACTGAATTTTATTGTTATAGGAAATCATTAAAATATTTTCTTTCGAAAGCCACGATACGTTTTCTTGAAAGAGAAGACCTGCAGAGTTCTCCAGTTAGTCGTTTAACTAGAGACTAGAAGTGGCTGTCGTTGGTACCTACATGTGGTCTCCGCTGTTGTGGTTTCGGGGCAGTCGAACAAACAATCGACCGATGGGCAGACTTCTGTAGAGTCTGAGCCGGCGATCCTGTTGCCGTGGTTAGCATCTACGAGGTAGCATTTCTTCTGTTGAGGTCGCTTGCCAAAGACTTCACACACTGTAGCGTCGCACGGGCCCGAAAATTCACAGTTTCCACATTTCTTTATGGGGCACTTGAACGAACAGTCTACTGGTGGACATACTTCTGTAGAGTCCGAGCCAGCAATCTTCTTGCGGTTGTAAGCATTCACAAGGTGACATTTCTTCTGTCGTAGCCGCTTCCCCGTAACCCCACATTTTTTAGCGTCGCACGGGCCCGAAAATTCACAGTTTCCACATTTCTTTATGGGGCACTTGAACGAACAGTCTACTGGTGGACATACTTCTGTAGTGTCCGAGCCAGCAATCTTCTTGCGGTTGTAAGCATTCACAAGGTGACATTTCTTCTGTCGTAGCCGCTTCCCCGTAACCCCACATTTTTTAGCGTCGCACGGGCCCGAAAATTCACAGTTTCCACATTTCTTTATGGGGCACTTGAACGAACAGTCTACTGGTGGACATACTTCTGTAGTGTCCGAGCCAGCAATCTTCTTGCGGTTGTAAGCATTCACAAGGTGACATTTCTTCTGTCGTAGCCGCTTCCCCGTAACCCCACATTTTTTAGCGTCGCACGGGCCCGAAAATTCACAGTTTCCACATTTCTTTATGGGGCACTTGAACGAACACGCTACTGGTGGACAGACCTCTGTAGTGTCCGAGCCAGCAATCTTCTTGCGGTTGTAAGCATTCACAAGGTGACATTTCTTCTGTCGGGGCCGTTTTCCCGTCACCCCACATTTTTTAGCGTCGCACCGGCCCGATAATTTACATTTTCCGCATTTCTTTATGGGGCATTTAAATGAACACGCTACTGGTGGGCATTTTTCAGTGGTGTCCGTCCCAGCTATCTTCTTGCCGTTGTATGAATCGATGAGGAAGCATTTCTTCTGTCGAGGCCGTTTGCCCTTCACTCCACATTTTTTGGCGTCGCACCGGCCCGAGAATTTACATCTGAGGCACTTCCTCGGGTTCGCTGGAAGTGTAAATAATTTAGAGGTACAGCAAATAGAATCCAGTTTGTTACTACGTGATATTGATCGGATGTGTTTTAACATTGTTCGTTAGCTTTAATATGTTTCAAAAAAATCATACGTCGCAACGTTTTATTTTCATTTGAACATGTGGTCATGACAGAGTACATAATAATGATAACAATGATAATATTAATGACAGTAATGCTAATAATAATAATGCTAATAATAATGCTAATAATAATGATGATAATAATAATGATAATAATGATGATACTAATACTAATGATAATAATAATGATGATGATGATGATAATGATGATGATAATGATGATAATAATGATGATACTAATAATGATACTAATAATAACAATGATAATGATGATAATAATAATGGTGATAATAATAATAATGAAATAATAATAATAATAATGAAAATAACGATAATAATAACGATAATGATGCATTTTATGTTTACACCCTCATCGTTTAAAGGTGTCGACAATGAATTTTAAGAATTTTTTATTAAATTATTAATAGCTACTAACAGGAAAACATGAGGACTAAAATTAAACGAGCATGAATGGACAACACGTTTAAAATAAAAATGTTCTAGAGAAGCCTAAACTAATTCGACCAACGTGTACATAAAAGCATACACACGGTACTGCAGTGTCGGCGAATAGATTAAAAATAGAAATAAAAATACATAGATGACGGTGTAAATAACTCACGACACGTCTCATTCGTGATGATCCTCGTCAGGCGACTCAGGTCCCCGGCGGTGTTGACGCTGTAGACGTACTTAGAGGTCGGCTGGCTGGCCATGTCGTTGATCTCCGTCATGCGTGTTTTTCCGATCGCTGCAATGAGTCGAAATCGAATCTGATCTACTGTAACCTTTAGTTAAAAACATCACAACACACCATCCGACCGCCTTGTGAAGCATGGGTTATCACGTATGAAGTGACAAGTTGTTTAGACTATTTTTGAAGAAGGTAGAACAACAAGAAGAGAGTAACTAGAGTAAGTAAGAGAGCACTGTAGATTCGACGTAAGAAGTTAACCAATTAACAACAACACCAGCAGAAATAATATTCATTGTGACTCTAAGTTCAAGATAAATGTCGTTCCCGTCTCAATTGCGGACGTATAGGAATCACTGAAGACGGCTAACACCCCATGGTAATGACCATCTCCAGTCGCAGCACAGAAAGATCGCATTGGTGATAATGCTCTGGAAAAGTCAGACTGTTTGAATGAAACCTCGTGAGGTCATAACATGATAACCACAATTCATACAGCTGATATAACGTAGCCGATTGCTGGAAACTATTAGAATAATATTATAGTTATTCATTGTTGCAAGGAACAGCGAACACCCTTACCTACGACGTACAAGTCGATGCCGGCTGCCTTGGCGGCCGCGGCATCAGGCTTGGTTCTCTCGCGGTCGATGTTGGACTGACCATCGGTGATGAGCACAGCGATATGGGCAACTCCTGGTCGGCCGAAGTCATCGAACATCTTCTTCATCCGTCGCAGGCCGCCTGCCGTGTTGGTTGTGCCGGACATGTACGGCATGTTCCAGAGGGCGTTCAACAGCTTGAGCTTCGTCGGGTTCTTCACCAGGTTGAAGGCCGTCAAGACGTCAGGGGAATAGAGAATGGCGCCGACTTGAATGCGTTTCCTTCCTATCTGCAAGCCTGGACATGACAGCGACATGGCGTTTTATGATTTAAGGATTGTCATGATGTGTAGTACTGCACACATACTTTACATTTATGTGATAATATATATATATATATATATATATATATATATATATATATATATATATATATATATATAATATATATGTACAATTATATAATAATTTATATATATATATTATATGTATATGTATATATATATATATATATATATATATATATATATATATATATATATATATATGTGTATAGAGCATGTGCAATATAATTATGACTGGTTATATAACTAATGAAATAGTTACATAATTGAATTGTAAGTTTGCGGAAACGACGATTTAAGCATCACAATTAAATATTTCAAACTATGCCACGAGAACGCAAACTCAGGCATATATACCAACTACTTCCTAGATAGGAAACTTCGAAAAACACTTTGCTTACCTTTGACAACGTCAAGAGCAAACTGTTTCGTTTTGAACCAGTCGAGGGCCCCGATACTCGAGGATGAATCCAGAATGAACACCAGATCCGCCTTGCACTGTCCGTAATCTACAACGTCACCGTTGGAGGGAATATAGCAGCGAAGTTAAAATTAATAACTCTGGGAAGTCAAAATGGGATTATTAGTGCGTGAAGATTAATCTGTCATTTATGTTCACACATACTGTAGCCATTTATTTATGTACACATATGAATGAAATAGACCAGTGTAGAGTTAACGAAATTATCAAAGCTCCGATATGGCGCCAACATTGCTTGATAATTTGATATTCTAACCTCTACACCACCGCGTCCCATTAAAATACCGATATGTTATAACGCTATGTCAAGAAGTATGCTTTTTGCATATTAACAGGCGGTTACGTGACCATAAACATGACTTGCTAACAAGGACATGCACTGGCAGCGAGACCGAGGCTGCCGCAAGATGACGTACGTCTGCCGCAGTCCTGCGTGTTACACGCCATCGTCTGTGTCTCGTTGTGGTATTTGCTTTGCCTGAAACGCTCGCCCCCTCCACACGGCTTGCTGCATTTGGACCACTTCTGTCCCGTATACGGACCTGCAACACAATAAGAACGGGCCTGCGAATTACGACAAACTGAGAGAAGGGGAAGAGAGAGAGAGAGAGAAGAGAGAGAGAGAGACAGAGACAGAGACAGAGACAGAGACAGAGACAGAGACAGAGACAGAGACAGAGACAGAGACAGAGACAGAGACAGAGACAGAGACAGAGACAGAGACAGAGACAGAGAGACAGAGAGACAGAGAGAGAGACAGAGACAGAGAGAGACAGAGAGAGACAGAGAGAGACAGAGAGAGACAGAGAGAGAGCAGAGAGAGAGAAGAGAGAGACAGAGAGAGACAGAGAGAGAAAAGAGACAGAGAGAGAGCAGAGAGAGAGACAAAGAGAGAGAGAGAGACAGAGAGAGAGAGAGAAGAGAGAGAGAGAGAGAGAGAGAGAGAGAGAGAGAGAGAAGAGAGAGACAGAGACAGACAGGCAGACAGGCAGACAGGCAGACAGGCAGACAGGCAGACAGGCAGACAGGCAGACAGGCAGACAGGCAGACATAGAAACAGCGTGTGTGTGTGTGTGTGTGTGTGTGTGTGTGTGTGTGTGTGTGTGTGTGTGTGTGTGTGTGTGTGTGTGTGTGTGTGTGTGTGTGTGTGTGTGTGTGTGTGTGTGTGTGTGTGTGTGTGTGTGTGTGTGTGTGTGTGTGTGTGTGTGTGTGTGTGTGTGTGTGTGTGTGTGTGTGTGTGTGTGTGTGTGTGTGTGTGTGTACGATATTATTTATAATCCCCGAGTGCCTTGCTGACGTGCAAAATCAAGGTATCCTCTGCCTGCTATCCGTTGCAGTGTCTGCTTGCTGGCCTGTTGATGTTGCGTGATTGGTGTGTGTATATGTTTCAAGTGCGTGCACGCATGTATGAAACAGACGTGCGGCAAAGTTGTTTACATGCCACACCACATCAAATTGACCGACACACCCAGGTTATAAAATAGGCATGCAATGTGGTTTCCACACCGCGATGTTGCCACTCAACACTACTCACACGCAGTGAGACAGCCTTGGATCGCAGCGGTCAATTTGCTCTGTTGTACTAGGGCGATGGAACCATCCATCACAAAGCTTTGTGTCTTTGATGACACAAACATAAATCTCTTTTTCACCTCGCATTTGCCTTCACCGATGTTCTCTGGGACGAGATGTTCAGCATGTGGTCACTGCTAATAGAGTGGCGCGGACTTATACCTGACGCGTTACTTTGGCGTATCGTCGACACGCGCGGCTGCGCACGTGGACACGCGTGGCTGCACACGATGACGCGTTGTGAGATGAATGGCGCTACTCACCGTTGCAAGGGAAGTCGGCACAGACTGCCTCCATGACCCCGCACTTAACACCCCCACATGTCTTCACTCGACTCTGCATGCCATAACCGCACGTCTTGCTGCAAGGTGTCCACGGGCTCCATTCTATAAAACACGATAACACAGTCAAAATAAGGCAAGTCGAAGTATATATTCAAAAACAAATAAACGACATGTAATAATGTAATATTATGAAATTTTGAAGTACTGGAAGGGACCATCTGGCAGATGACAGCGCAAGACTGGCAGGTGTGGAAACAGCGTGCTGAGGCCTTTGCTTAACCAGGGGGACACTACGGCTGTACAATGATGATGAATAATGAATGATGATGATGATGATGATGATGATGATGATGATGATGATGATGATGATGATGATGATGATGATGATGATGATGATGATGATGATGATGATGATGATGATGGTGATGGTGATGATGATGATGATGATGATGATGATGATGATGATGATGATGATGATGATGATGATGATGATGATGATGATGATGACTAAATGTCCAATGCAAACAAGACATATTGATACTGAAACAAAATAATAATAATAACAGTATTATTATGATATGTTGTTGCCGTTCTTAGATGTTATTTGAAAAGTCGTTTAAATGTGTATATCAGTTTTCAACAGTTCGTGGCTTTGAACAATGACGATGTCTAGGAAATTATACGGTTCTGTGGAGTGTCCATATAAATATGTCAGGTAATAAATGCAACATGTATCCGGAATCATATGCACAATATAATCGTGCATTATTCACATACTTAGCTATTGTAACATATGATGCATCGACCTCTTTTCTTGGCTATACCCATTTTTTCTAATTATTTTGTCTCTGTCGACCACTTACTCGTGTCTGTGCTGAAGGTGCTTCTGCCGGCTGGTCCTACCATCTGTGGTCTCATCATAACTAGAAAGCAGAAGGCGTTGATTTGCTACATGATTCATTATACCATTATTTGGCATGGGCTTAATTACGATATTCTGGATAGCTGGCAAACACAAGTAATTTGCCTTGTTCAATTTATAGTACAAATACAACAAAATATAAAAATATAGCACAAAGTATAAAAACATGCAGTTTATACTATCATTTCAAACACTTAACATCAAGTATGTTACATCGGAAAGGCATACAACTAATAAATACATATTATATTCCTTTTATACCTTATACGTAATTAAATTCATTATTAGTATATGGTTAGAACAGCTGTTTGAGTCGTAACCGTTTGTAATGCACAGTAACTGATAACGATATAGGTTATAGTAAAACATTATCAGTATTTCAGATCTTGATCTTAACACATCTATTATTAATATCGATATGACGTTGTCGTCCTTTGCAAGGAATGTGTCTACCGTAGATATTCTATTCGCATACCGTAAGTGTTATCACTGTATAGGTCATTAACAACATTTTGGTACTCCTAATGATCGTAGTAGATTTGTTGCTAAATGAAGCGTCTTCATTAAACCGATTCTTCTCCTGTCGTTGCCCAAGTATCAAGTCTGAGATGGAGGGATCTACTACCACTGAAGCATTGACTCTCGTGTGTCCAATTGCTAGTGCCTTCCCAACACAAACTACTCTTCCTAGTGCAGTAGGTGTTACTATACTCACTTTCGTCATCACCACCAGTCGTCGCAACCATCAACAGAACTGAAACAGAGCGTGGGTATAGTTTTCGGTACACGAAGTAATGAAATTATTAGAACCATAACATCAGCTTTACCAAATTAATGTTCTTATTTTTACTCATACAGCATTGGTGCTTAGGAATTGAATCGCTGGCGTCATAAGGTACCCTTGTAGCCATCTAAATATCAACCTATTAAAGAAAGTGCGTCAGAAACACTTATAAGACCAATACCTTTTTTTTGCATGTATATACGAACATTCATATAGGACAGACGTCATTGTATTTGCGTGCTATATTTATTTGACACAAGTATTTAGGTTTCAAGCTCTGGTTATAACATTTTCTTTCAAGTGTGTTGCATAACGTAGCGCCTGCGGTGAACTCAAATATAAACCACTCGCAAGTATTTGATCTAGTGAGCTACTAGTGACATCTCACGTACTTTTTTGCCTTGAGCGAAAGTGCGTTCACAAAATGTTACGAGTCGAGCGAGGTTGCGTAGACTGTGTGTGGGTTATTGACTGAGCGTGCGAGCGTGCATCTGTGTGTGTGTGTGTGTGTGTGTGTGTGTGTGTGTGTGTGTGTGTGTGTGTGTGTGTGTGTGTGTGTGTGTGTGTGTGTGTGTGTGTGTGTGTGTGTGTGTGTGTGTGTGTGTGTGTGTGTGTGTGCGTGTGCGCCCGCGTGCGTGTGCGCGTGCGCGTGTGTGTATGCGGCATATGTGCGATTATTTGAGTACACAAGAAAAGTACATTTCGTATCGTATTAATGAAAATTATACTATAAATAAAAAAAAACATCTTAAGAAACATAATCCGAATTTTCCACACTCTATGACATATGGCCATAACATATTTTAAAATCAATGTCGGATCAATCCAAAAGGAAAAGTAGTTTATTGTTATTTATGTTAATATAATTAATTGATCCCAGCCAGTAACTTAAACACAACGGCCTACACACCCGACGCCATTTCATACACATCTGACGCACGTCATCATTAAAATTGTCACCTAAAAGCACGACATATTAGTCATATAGCTATTGTTTTGCGCTGTGTAGAACGAATAATCGATGTGACGCTGTAGCTGTGCGCCTAATTATAATTGCGTTAAGAGACGTCATTGCCGTTTTATCGTGGTATTAGTGGAATCGTTTATTTCTCGGTGTCCTGTTGATGAACCAGTCGTTCGATGTTGTTCTTATCGTGAACGTGAGTGCAACTAAATCTAGTTTTATCCACCATTATGTTGACAGCAAACAACGACGCTTCAGCGACGCCATCACCGCTGTTACATTTAATATCGCTGTACCAGATGGTGGAGCGTGTTGGTTGTACGTTGCAAACATAGATGCAGGAACGGTAGTAGCAAGACGTCCTTTAATTGTACACCGTTCGTTTGCTGTACTCTGAACGTTCGAATAAACCGTTGTGCCCCGTTTCTGACCCCCCACGTTCTGGAAACAAATATGCAAATTTCGCCCAGGTGCCACGTTATGCCACGTTGTCGCCACGTGCTAGCCACGCTGTCGCATCGTCGTAGTCCCGCTGTGATACGATTGACAGGTGACATCGAAGATCAAATCGGGTTATGCCTCGCTGCCGTCATGCTCTAGCCTCGCTGTCGCCACGTTGTGCCACGTTGTGCCACGTTGTGCCACGTTGTATTTCGTTATGCCTCGCTGTTGCCACGTATCATAGCGTACCACAACGTATCATAACGTACCATAATGTAGCAGAAATGTAGCAGAACATAGTCAACGTTGTTCACGTTCTGTCACGTTTTTGATATGTTGTAGCCACGTTGTACTACGTTGTACCACTCTGTAGCCATGTTGTACTACGTTGTACCACTCTGTAGCCATGTTGTAGTACGTCTTAGGGAAACGCCAGCGAATTTTAAACATGTTCAAAATAAAAGTTTCCAGTTCACGTTTTGTCACGTTTGATCACGCTTTAGCCACGTTGTTCCACGTTTGCGCACGTTGTAGCCACGTTCTGCCACGTTTCGCAACGTAGCTAAACGTGGCGGACAAAACATGATATTATTACTTGGGCATAAGATAAGTTCTTATATGGCTCAGTGTTCAGTCCTCAGAGTCGCTCAAAGCAAAGCGCATTTAGGCAGACCTATGCAATCAAACACAATCTCATCTTATCTTGAAAGTTTCCAGCAACTCTGCAATTAATGCGCGAAGGCTGTTAGTATAAATACCCACCACTGTCTATAGCCAGGTACTCATCCATACAGCTGAGTGAACTGAAGTAATGCACAGTGAAAAAAAACTTCCCAAAATTTTCACACGGCAGCACATGAATCGAAACCGGGTTCGTTTAGTCAAAAGTCTGAAACTTAATTATCGAGATACTGCGCTCTATATTATCGGTATGAATGTTAAGACAGGTACAATTCTACTTTTCTACATTCTACATCGGACATAAGACACCATCGATCATTTATATCGAAAATATCAAGACAACATGTTAGCATTTGCAATTATGACATTTACATTGCAATGTAGATTTCAGGACAGTGGTTAATCACTATGTTCCTCGGTTCTTGTATCGACAAGGCACTTACATAACACCAAAACACCGACAAAGGGTGTACTGTTAAAATTATTGACTTGGTGTATGTAAACAAAGTTATGCTTAAGAGCATATTTTGGGTCGTAAACTCACCAATGGCTGTAATGATGACAGTTCGCTTCATCGCGATATTTTATAGACACACCCGTTGCTCCTCTGCAAGAAAAAGAGAACACATACAACGTAAGCGAATTAAAAAAACAAAATTACTATTAGTACAGACGTCATAAAGTAGACACCATACATCCGTGAGAAATAAAACCACATAAATTACTAAGAAAACTACATTTTCTCACAAATAAAACACCACCAAAACCGGCGGCACTTGAAAGTAAGTCAATATCGGCGCCAAATTCCAATTCATATAACGCCTTCAAACCTTTTGACCTCAGACGTATAAATAAAGTTGCTCGTTGCTCGCGAGGTAATTTGTTAGTTGTGGTCGTTAAATCTTTCTCCGCAGCTGAACCGTAAATGGTGTGTGTGTGTGTGTGTGTGTGTGTGTGTGTGTGTGTGTGTGTGTGTGTGTGTGTGTGTGTGTGTGTGTGTGTGTGTGTGTGTGTGTGTGTGTGTGTGTGTGTGTGTGTGTGTGTGTGTGTGTGTGTGTGTGTGTGTGTGTGTGTGTGTGTGTGTGTGTGTGTGTGTGTGTGTGTGTGTGTGTGTGTGTGTGTGTGTGTGTGTGTGTGTGTGTGTGTGTGTGTGTGTGTGTGTGTGTGTGTGTGTGTGTGTGTGTGTGTGTGTGTGTGTGTGTGTGTGTGTGTGTGTGTGTGTGTGTGTGTGTGTGTGTGTGTGTGTGTGTGTGTGTGTGTGTGTGTGTGTGTGTGTGTGTGTGTGTGTGTGTGTGTGTGTGTGTGTGTGTGGGGTGTGTGTGTGTGTGTGTGTGTGTGTGTGTTGTTTGTTTGTTTGTTTGTTTGTTTGTGTTGTTTGTGTGTGTGTGTGTGTGTGTGTGTTCTGTGTGTGTGTGTGTGTGTGTGTGTGTGTGTGTGTGTGTGTGTGTGTGTTTGTGTGTGTGTGTGCGTGCGTGCACGTGTGTGTGTGTGTGTGCGTGCCGTGCGTGCGTGCGTGCGTGCGTGCGTGCGTGCGTGTGTGTGTGTGTGTGTGTGTATTTGTTACAGCGGCGGTGTTGTCGCATTTAGCATCGTACGACATGCGACCGAGGCTATTTACGTATGTGGAACACGAGGAGTTGACGGGAATTATGAAAACGCTGTCGCCTGAAAACAGCCTGCGCGATACATTTAGCGCGTCACGAAATAGACGTTTTTGAAGACCACGCATATTGTATGTAGTCATACGCTGACTTTAGTCCACTGTAATAGCATCTCATCCCAGGAGTAAATCCCTACTGATTGTTCGCTTCCTTGCATTTTTTATCAACAATCTACCAACTGACAATGTATTAAGAATACAACGACATTTATTTTGAAATTGTAACTTGTGTTGGCGATACATTAGGCATTTTGTAGATAATCTTCCTCCGACCCGAGAGGATTGATTAGCTGTTGAGGCCACCTGAAATTCATTCCTTTAAGATAAAAACACATAATACCTAGATACTGTATTGGCGTTGACTGATTTATATGATCTGTCAGTCCATAATGAATTAATGAATGAAAATGAGTGAGTGAGTGAGTGAATGAATGAGTGAATGAGTGAGTGAGTTAGTGAATGAATGAATGAATGAATGAATGAATGAATGAATGAATGAATGAATGAATGAATGAATGAATGAATGAATGAATGAATGAATGAATGAATGAATGAATGAATGAATGAATGAATGAATGAATGAACGAACGAATGAATGTGGGTTAACAAGTGAACGAATGACGAATGAATATGTAGCTTAATAGATGTGTGGATGGGGTATGGTAGCGTAGTGGTTTAGTTCGCTTACTACGCGTATTACGCACATAAATAGATCGTGACAACAAAAAGTGATAATTATTAAGATATTTCTTTCTGACGTTTTAACAATCCATTAAAATGCTTAACATTCAAGTTATGACGCATGCAACTGATAGCCTATTGATAATATGAAAATTTCCTGGTTGCTATATGCTATTTAAGTATTCGTGTGATGTAAATGTTTATGGATACGGCATAAAATAAAGTGTATTACCATGTAGAAAAGTACAATCCTACCGGTCCAGTGAATTATGCAAAGTTAAGCTATTTTCAAGGGCAACATTTGTGACGTCAGTACTTGTGTGAAGCTCCTCTTTTTAACACTCATAAAAGCGGGCAGGGTGGATAAAAACCAGGTCTTATGTGTTCATAACAGCACATGTCATCATTTAAATAGTGACATTTGACCCTGACTCAAACATATGTCATCAACGGTCCAGTCACATCAACGTCGGAAGTGTGACACAAAGTGCATCATTGTCGTGGTCATCACTCCACCTCCGACACCGCGGTGACCGTGATTGATTCAACCAGAACGGCCGCCATCGACGCACCGTTGACCGTCAACAATGTAAACATTAATCCTTCCTGATTAATGTACGCTTGACAAAGTACGGTGAGCGCGAAAACATGAAAAAAGGATCTGACAAAAAAGTTGCCTACCGCAAGATATGTTAGACAAGTAAAAATATCGTAAGGTGCACGCAATTCGGAATATAAATCAACGAATTTTTTCGCCAGCATCATTGTACTAATACAACCACAGGTAAGAGGCTTCGTTCTTCGTGAAAAAAAACTTTGTGTGTCGCATAACATGTAATGTGTCAGTTTCTTTAACATGATGATGACACCTGTTTGAACAAAACCTCTTACCCTTACTTAACCGCACCTACAGTATGTACGTTTTCAGCTTTTTGTTACTGAACGAGACGCATAGATCTTACACTGCTCATTGCACGTACATAGAATACCTGCTGTCTACATGGAAAACACGTACTGGAAAAATATCCATTCACACACAGAACATTACACAAACGAACGAACGAACGAACGAACGAACGAACGAACGAACGAACGAACGAACGAACGAACGAACGAACGAACGAACGAACGAACGAACGAACGAACGAACGAACGAACGAACGAACGAACGAACGAACGAACGAACGAACGAAAACGAACGAACGACGAACGAACGAACGAACGAACGAACAGGAACGAACGAACGAACGAACGAACGAACGAACAGAACGAACGAACGAACGAACGAACGAACGAACGAAAAACGAACGAACGAACGAACGAACGAACGAACGAACGAACGAACGAACGAACGAACGAACGAACGAACGAACGAACGAACGAACGAACGAACGAACGAACGAACGAACGAACGAACGAACGAACGAACGAACGAACGAACGAGGGACGAACGAACGAACGAACGAACACGAACGAACGGAACGAAAACGAACGGAACGAACGAACGAACGAACGAAGAACGAACGAACGAACGAACGAACGAACGAACGAACGAACGAACGAACGAACGAACGAACGAACGAACGAACGAACGAACGAACGAACGAACGAACGAACGAACGAACGAACGAACGAACGAACGAACGAACGAACGAAACGAACGAACGAACGAACGAACGAACGAACGAACGAACGAACGAACGAACGAACGAACGAACGAACGAACGAACGAACGAACGAACGAACGAACGAACGAACGAACGAACGAACGAACGAACGAACGAACGAACGAACGAACGAACGAACGAACGAACGAACGAACGAACGAACGAACGAGAGAACGAACGAACGAACGAACGAACGAACGAACGAACGAACGAACGAACGAACGAACGAACGAACGAACCGAAACGAACGAACGAACGAACGAACGAACGAACGAACGAACAGAACGAACGAACAGAACGAACGAACGAACGAACGAACGAACGAACGAACGAACGAACGAACGAACGAACGAACGAACGAACGAACGAACGAACGAACGAACGAACGAACGAACGAACGAAGAACGAACGAACGAACGAACGAACGAACGAACGAACGAACGAACGAACGAACGAACGAACGAACGAACGAACGAACGAACGAACGAACGAACGAACGAACGAACGAACGAACGAACGAACGAACGAACGAGAACGAACGAACGAACGAACGAACGAACGAACGAACGAACGAACGAACGAACGAACGAACGAACGAACGAACGAACGAACGAACGAACGAACGAACGAACGAACGAACGAACGAACGAACGAACGAACGAACGAACGAACGAACGAACGAACGAACGAACGAACGAACGAACGAACGAACGAACGAACGAACGAACGAACGAACGAACGAACGAACGAACGAACGAACGAACGAACGAACGAACGAATGGATTAATGAAGGGAGGAATGTCAGAAAAAGAAATGAATAAATGAATGAATAAACGAAACAATACGATATACACACGATGCAAACATATTGTCAAACTATACGCAAACAGCCTAGACATACCCTATCGAATGACAACGACTACATAGATATTGTACATATAGGCTCTCACCCGCGCCTCGACGCTATCAGGGTAAAAAGAAAGACCTAGCAATTTTTTAACACGCAGGCAACATAGAGTGAACGGTATTGCGAAAGCTTTGACACGACAAGCGAGAAACTGCTGTCTCCGGTTGCCCCCGTCTATCGCTGGTGCGGTGTGGTACCGCTACCTTGGGCGAATTGACCACCAACTCATACTAACTATGTTACAGACTTCCCGTGTGCTACGAAATGGCAAGAACACCCAATAAGGTACTCACAGTTTTGATGGACTGTCGCTTCCCGTGATTGTCTGGGGACTGAATGAACTGCCGGTGAAACCATTATCATGCGAATATATAATGTTAGCAACGGACCACGTGACGTGTGCCTGCGAGAATGCAATTTGTCACAATTTCAAGCTACGCACACTCGCGCGCGGTCATGAACAAATATACGCAGTGGGTTTTTAAGGGTCAAGTCTTACGTGCATTGGGGAATGCCACACGGGCGGAATACTGGTGTTAAATGTGTTGGTCATTAAATGCCACATATAAATGTCATAATGGGACATCGGGATCACGCAGGGGCAAATTGCCCTGATGCAATCACTCACACTGCGTTCAGACGTGTGTTTACCGTCACACATTTGCCTACGCTCCCCCACACACGAATGCACGTACGCACATACGTCGTGTATGTATACATATCTGTGCATATTTGTCTACGTACTGCTGTACATAAGCACGTGCATATATACACACATGCATGCATGCACGTATGCACCCACGCACACAAAGCTATGCTTCCACTTGCAAACGCAAACGCAAACGCAAACGCAAACGCAAACGCAAACGCAAACGCAAACGCAAACGCAAACGCAAACGCAAACGCAAACGCAAACGCAAACGCAAACGCAAACGCAAACGCAAACGCAAACGCAAACGCAAACGCAAACGCAAACGCAAACGCAAACGCAAACGCAAACGCAAACGCAAACGCAAACGCAAACGCACACGCAAACGCAAACGCAAACGCAACGCAACGCACACGCACACGCACACGCACACGCACACGCACACGCACACGCACACGCACACGCACACGCACACGCACACGCACACGCACACGCACACGCACACGCACACGCACACGCACACGCACGCACACGCCACGCGCACGCGCACCGCACGCACGCGCACGCGCACGCGCACGCGCACCACACACACACACACACACACACACACACACACACACACACACACGCCATGTATAAATGCACACCCATGCATGCACATGCAAATTTGTATTTGCATGCAAGCATCAACATAAATACACCACACTCACGTTCTCTGTCACAGAGAACACATTCCGACCCTGCAGTTATCGAAACGTTTGCAAATTCACACGTTTATTTCTACTACACAAACGTTATGCTCGTGTCCTCCAGCGCGTCGTTCCGTTTATTCACCATATGCACTGACACTCCCGTGCACAACATATGGCGATCATACGGACGTGTGCGGTTGCTCTCCCAGTGGAATGCCAGCACATATGTGTATCTGACAATGATGTACACATATACACGTCAGCACAGGCGCACGCATGCACACTTACAATCCCCACGAGCACAGATCAGTGAACTCGTTTTATGGTAAAAGATGGTGCCATCTAAAAAACGCACGATGGAATGAGTAATTAAAGTACGATTTATTACTTTGTCGGTTGATATAGTTTCGCAGGTGGCTCATCACTAAAATAAAATAGCGATTATTAAGTGTCAAAGAGTTCGTACATGCCTGTGAAATAGTGTTCAGGGACACTATTACCTCGTGGTAGGGACACTATTACGTCGTGGTAGGGACGCTATTACGTCGTGGCAGGGACACTATTACGTCGTGGCATGGACACTATTACGTCGTGGTAGGGACACTATTACGTCGTGGCAGGGACACTATTACGTCGTGGCATGGACACTATTACCTCGTGGTAGGGACACTATTACCTCGTGGTAGGGACACTATTACGTCGTGGCAGGAACACTATTACGTCGTGGCAGGGACACTATTACGTCGTGGCAGGGACACTATTACGTCGTGGCATGGACACTATTACCTCGTGGTAGGGACACTATTACCTCGTGGTAGGGACACTATTACGTCGTGGCAGGGACACTATTACGTCGTGGCAGGGACACTATTACGTCGTGGCAGGGACACTATTACGTCGTGGCATGGACACTATTACCTCGTGGTAGGGACACTATTACCTCGTGGTAGGGACACTATTACGTCGTGGTAGGGACACTATTACGTCGTGGCAGGGACACTATTACGTCGTGGTAGGGACACTATTACGTCGTGGCAGGGACACTATTGCCTCGTGGCACGGACACTATTACGTGGTGGCAGGAACACTATTACGTCGTGGCAGGGACACTATTACGTCGTGGCAGGGACACTATTACGTCGTGGTAGGGACACTATTACGTCGTGGCAGGAACACTATTACGTCGTGGCAGGGACACTATTGCCTCGTGGAACGGACACTATTACGTCGTGGCAGGAACACTATTATTTCGTGGCAGGGACACTATTGTCTCGTGGCACGGACACTATTACGTCGTTGCAAGGACTCTATTACGTCGTGGCAGGGACACCGTTACGTCGTAGTAGGGACACTATTACTTCGTGGCAAGGACACTATTACGTCGTTGCAAGGACACTATTACGTCGTTGCACGGACACTATTACCTCGTGGCAGGGACACTATTACGTCGTGGCAAGGACACTATTACGTCGTGGCACGGACACTATTACGTCGTGGCAGGAACACTATTACTTCGTGGCAGGGACACTATTGTCTCGTGGCACGGACACTATTTCGTCGTGGCAGGGACACTATTACTTCGTGGCAGGGACACTATTACGTCGTGGCAGGGACAATATTACGTCGTGGCAGGTACACTATTACGTCGTAGTAGGGACACTATTACTTCGTGGCAAGGACACTATTACGTCGTTGCAAGGACACTATTACGTCGTTGCACGGACACTATTACCTCGTGGCAGGGACACTATTACGTCGTGGCAAGGACACTATTACGTCGTTGCATGGACACTATTACGTCGTGGCAATGACACTATTACGTCGTGGCACGGACTCTATTAGGTCGTTGCATGGACACTATTACGTCGTGGCACGGACACTATTACGTCGTGGCAAGGACACTATTACGTCGTGGCAGAGACACTATTACGGCGTGGCACGGACAGTATTACGTCCTGGCACGGACACTATTACGTCGTGGCAGAGACAATATTACGTCGTGGCAGAGACACTATTCGTGTAGCATCATACCCTCTATCGTTGTTAACACTGCTGTAGTCAGCGCTATTTTGTCAGCCCTATCCTACACAAGACTACTTCAGTCAGCATTATTCATGTCAGCAATATACTTGTCAGCACTATTAGTGAAACTCTTCTATTGCCAACACTGTTCTTGTCAGTACTTTTATAGTCAGCGTTATTACATTTTGGTCAGCGTTACTATTATTAACAGCACCAGTCATATTAACAGCACGACTCATATTAACAGCACCACTCATATTAACCGCACCACTCATATTAACAGCACCACTCATATTAACCGCACCACTCGTGTCAGCATTATTCTTGGCAGCACTATTTTAATTAGCAATACTGCTGTGCAGTCAAATAAATATGGCCACCACAGTGGACCAGGTGGTTCGTTTGATGTTGTATATTATAACTTTGTATGACATAACTATTTGGGCCGTGGGCTGCTCTGACGTAAGCGCGTAACTCTGACTTCAAAGGTGACGCCGCTGACATTTAATGTGTCGTGCAGATATCTATTCATATAATGGATCATTGTGTTTACAATGTCTCCTTTCGTTGACATTTCGTTTATATTCGCAAAGTTTTTCGGTTGTCTGCATTGTTCTCTTAATAGACGATATCTACAAATGCCAGACAGAATAATACGATTGAACGCTTCCGCCGATTTGAACCGCCAGTTCAAAAATAAATTCTTTTCCATCGTTTAATCACACACTTCTAAGAATCAACATGCCCCATATTTACCTTTTTCAACTGCATATAAACTAGCTATTCACAATATATATATATATATATATATATATATATATATAAAAAATATATATATATATATATATATATATATATAGCAAGTTTTAAATGGCCTCACAACGTGACAGGTAATGTTTGTAAAAATAAAACTTCCCGAATAACACAAAATACCAAAGTTATTTAGAAATATATCTGAAAGCCAGCATGATCACAAATTACATATTGTACGTGTTGTACATATGTAGAAGGCAACAAGACCCCGGCCATCTCATATATGTCATTTTCTCCGAGACCTAAGTGAACATTCCAACACGACCTATATTACCTCCGAAGAAACACAACAGACTCGCCTAAGAAGGTCATATAAATGTCACAAATTACCGGCCTTTCCGGTGCCCACTTTGACATTTCGAATTAAGTAAACAAAGGTCAAGGAACGAACGACGTAGGTATAGCGTCACTTTCATTCGGGACATCCTATCCCCATGCCCAAAATCGTACAACCCAACTACGCTGATTACGAATCTGGTTCCTTAGATCCCTGAGCCGTGACGGACGAAGACACCTTTATCCTCCCTGGAGATCTCCCGCAATGAGTCTTCCTTCGGTTTGTTTTTATTAAATTATAATTGCTTCCACATCCCGCAACGTGTAGCCAACGTCGGTGACTGTGACTGTGACGTCACACTCATTACGTCATGAACGGAAATCTGCTCAGATTACTGTTACGCGAAATTGTGGTCGCTGATTTATTTTAAGATGTTTGGAGTTGTCTTCTTCCAAAATGCTATATTAATTGTAACATAGACGCTGAGCAAATAATAAAATATATGTAACATATTGGAGATATTAAATAAACACATAAAATGCAAATTGTTTGTAAGGTTAATATGGCCTGCAAATAGAGTTATTAATAGACTATCTAGAATTGTATGGTCACCTGCTTTTTATGTTCTTCGTAGGCTACAGAAATGCAAGAGAAAATGTCGATAATTAACATATATGGAACATTTGTGTAGTTTGGAAGAGTTCCGTAAAAATGTAATGCGTATAATGGATGTCTTTAATTACATCGTTGAACGTTCATAATGTAAAACATATGTACACAATGTCTACATTAATGTAAACAATTTATACTTTCCATTTGGCACTGGTTGGTTTGGAATATACAGCGTGAGACACGTGGTAAAGAAATATGTTAAATGTATACAAGCATTTCACAGATTTCAGTACGATTAATAAAATAACAATAATTTTATGCAATTAGTATTAATGACTTATTAAAATACTTAAAATGGTATATTTAGTAATACTAATAATTAGATAACTTCTATTGCGCCCAAATGCCTTCTATTACAAGATTGGGGGGAAATGTTGCGTCAATCTTTATTTGGTGACTTAACTAAATGGTGTACCATAAAATATTTATTCCGAGTTTTTAATTGAATAAAATAAGGAAAACACAAACAGTCAAACTGAGGGAACTTATTTTAAATCATGAGTCAATTAGACATAGAACTGTGTTCTGCAAGAGAGGCGTGTACCACGTTATGTCCATCTTTCACTTTGCGGGCAACGTTTTTATTAGGTATGACATGGAATACCTATTCGTAGGTGCTCGTAAAGAGTGTTGCGTTACATTGAACCACAAATAAACAACTGAATTGCTATGTGAACAACGTCTGAACAAAATAATGGCGAATTGGATGGGCACATTTATTGATCGTAAAATGGAGAATGTCTTTCACAGTGAACCATTCTCGTTCTGACTGTCCACCTTTGAGCATGATTCACTCTAAACGAGACAAATCACGCCAACCCTTGTGTAGCTTCACTGGCGTCCTGTGAATACACCTGTTACTCACTATGCTCTATGAAATTATTGTTAATGAATTATACAACTATTTAAATCGTCTCATTACAAGATTGGTATCATATGGTGTGTTTAACTTAATTTGGTGAAATTAACAACAATACTGAAATGTTAGTAATATCGTCTTTCCTAAGATTGGAAAACGGTACGAAAAATGGGTACAAGATCAACTGGGGGAATTATCTTAAATCATAACTTAAGTAGATGTATATCAGGGTTCCGCACACATTATAGGTGAGGACCAATATGTGTCCAGGTATCTTTCTTCGTACCATATGGAGGAGCATCGTCGCCATAACCATAACCCCAAAACAACATGAGTTACTAAGTAAATAATAAGTTATAAGTATCTCGCTGCGGGCCAAGGCCTTTGATTATGCAATACGTGACATATCTCTTTGAATTTGTTCGTAAAAAGTGTACTTTGGGTTACACTGAAACAATAGGTAAACAACAAATACATCAAGCAATGTTATCGCCATATAAAAGAAACAAAATTACGAAGCACCATTGTAGCACAGTTTTATTGCTCATAAACGCACGAAAATATCCTTTGTAGTTAAATATTTTTGTTCAAACCTTTATAAGATTGCTAAACTTAGGTACTGCTCCTATAAAACAATTTTATCTTCTCTAAAATGATTGCTACAGTTTCGACAATGTCGAGTTGACTGGGAAACGGTCTTGCACCTGAAGAAAACAGAGAAGTCGGCATTTTGGCGACTGATGTCGGCGTCTGCCTGCCGTAGAGTATACGCACAGACAGTTGGTTGACATCTTCAACACGTGCATCGTCTTCTGTAAAACATTACCGGGCGCACTTAAAATGTAGAAAGTTGTCTAGTGATGAATTTGTAAGGGCGATATATTTGTGTCAAAACTACCATTGTTTCGTAGTTCATATGTCTATGCTATGCGTTTTTGTCTTCTCTGAAACTGCGCATTCAGCGTGTTCAAATGTCTGAAATTTGCGTCAGATCACAACAATGAAGTTGCAACTCTTCCCTACCACCTAAGCGATCGAGCGTCGTATTCCTGGGAGAACACCCTCACAAGTATCCTCTATCTCGCCATAACCGCACCAGCAAAAAATTTTGCATGACAGAATATGACAAGTTTCTGTTGTCTTTGACAATTTCCGTTTTAGCGCGGGTCTCGTGTGCTCACCGATGTTTGTGTCATGTTGGGTCATCCGAGCAAGTGAGGGCTGTGTGCCAGGCAATGCTAGCCCTGGCAGATCATCTAAAACGAAGCTGAATATTGGCAAACGTGCTTTCTCTGTGGCTGCGCCAACAATTTGAATCACTTCCCTATTGGGATTAAATCTTCTGAAACTATATACACCCTTCGTAAGAAATTGATAATATGTTTGTTTGAAATTGCTTTTCCACCATAGAATTTCGGCGGTTCCATGTTCCAATGACGGGGTTTGCCTGTCCCCGTGTATGAGTAGCTAAATGATTTTGTTTGTTGCGCCTCTGAGCTTGAATATTTTTAAGGATTTAGGCATTATAGAAATTTTATTATTATTATTATTATTATTATTATTATTATTATTATTATTATTATTATTATTATTATTATTATTATTATTATTATTATTATTATTATTATTATTATTATTATTATTATTATTATTATTATTATTATTATTATTATTATTATTATTATTGTTATTATTAAGTGCGCAGGTTAGATGAGTCAAACTAATAACTGACTTCTCCAGGCGCGACTGCTTCAGTCGTGATAACAGTGCCCCAATTCGACTGGCGGGATCCCAATATAATGACGAGTTCTTATCATACACTTTGCATGTAACAAGACATGTAATTGGTAATGGCATCAGTGACATATCTTTGAAGACAGATATCAGCTGTTTGAAAGCAATTAGCATGATGCTATAATTCAATTATCTACTATTAACAAAACATTAACAAAATAACGGTGAAATATAAATAATGCATTGGGACTTTGAACACTTGGAAGATCATTAAAATTTATGAAATGATGGAAATCATAAATTAAGTAGACTAAGAATGGAGAACAGGATTCCTCAACAGTGTCAAGGTGTCTGCTAAATAGTGTCCAGTCATCTTTCTGCCGGACATGATATACATCTCGGAGTTGCTCAGAAAGATTGCGAGTTGTACTGCCATAAACAACGTGTACACAACTCAATCGACATGTAAGACAACGTCTGAACAAAGCGACGACGAATCCAGTCGGAACTTTTATTACTCAGAGCGCAATGGCTCAGGGGTAGAACTTCGGACTCTCAACTACGAGAACCCGGGTTCGCATCATTTGCTGCGCTGTTACAACCTTGGGCAAGTTTTTTCACTCTACATTGCTTCAGTTCACTCAGCTGTATAAATGACTATAGACAGTGGTGGATATGTGTACGAGCAGACTTCGCGCATTATTTGTGGCATATGGTTGGATGCTTCCCAGAGAAGTTGAGATGGCGTCTGAGTGAACAGGTCTGGGAAGTAAAGTCTAAAGCGCTTTGAACGATCCTGAGGACTGGACGCTATATAAGAATTTGCCTTTACTCATAAAAGTGCGAGTGTACTTTAATAGTTACATATTTATTTGTTACTATGCGTACGTCATTAATCTCGTGAAGTGAGGCCAGGCCGCCAGTACTCGCGGCCTGGCCTCGGGTGAATCGTTGTGTTACTACCAAGACGTTGCTCCTCATTGTCAAGTGCCATCATGCGCATGCGCCTCCTTACCTCCCATCTCTTCTCTCCCCGCGTAGCCAGGCACTCTGTGATATTTAAAGATATTGTGGATGATTTATTCAATAACAATAATTACGTATATTTAAGATACTAATATTTAAAATATATACTTACGGTTTTATACGTTATTAATTCGTTTACAATAAAAAATTTACAACGCCGCAGAACATATTTGGATGGAGCCATATAATAAATGTCTTACCACTATTAGGCCATATTATTATTATTTTGCAAAACTTAGCTAGAGACACAAACAAAGCAACTTTGTCATCTCGAAAAGAAACTTCCGCAATGTCACGCTGAGTGGTCAACGATCTTGCAATTGAAGAAACAGCGAAGTCGACAAAATGGCCAATGATGGCGCGGTATGTAGGCAAGACATCATGCTATACCTACACCCACCATGTATACACATACCGTCTTAACCACAAAATACTCGATGAATTTGAAATGTTGAAAACGTTATAAGAAATTTAGCATAATTGCATATATATATATATATATATGCATGCATACATGCATACATCATGCATATATGTATATATACATACATATATACATACAAACATACATGCATACGTGCATACGTGCATACGTGCATACGTGCATACGTGCATACGTGCATACGTGCATACGTGCATACGTGCATACGTGCATACGTACATACGTACATACGTACATACGTACATACATACATACATACATACATACATACATACATACATACATACATACATACATACATACATACATACATACATACATACATACTTACATGCATACGTGCATACGTACATACGTACATACGTACATACGTACATACATACATACATACATACATACATACATACATACATACATACATACATACATACAAACATGCATACATACATACATCACATACATACATACATACATACATACATACATACATACATACATACATACATACATACATACATACATACATACATACATACATACATACACACACATACATACACACACATACATACATACATACATACATACATACATACATACATACATACATACATACATACATACATACATACATACATACATACATACACACACACATACATACATACATACATACATACATACATACATACATACATACATACATACATACATACATAAATACATACATACATACATACATACATACATATACATACATACATACATACATACATACATGTATACATACATACATACATACATACATACATACATACATACATACATTCATACATACACAAATACATACATGTGTGGCTTACCACACAACATACAAAGACACGCACTATTTTATATAATTGTACAGTATTTCTCTAACCACAGCAATTACTATATAATTATGTAGAATATTATTTTGAATTATATTAAATATTTTTTGCCACACACGTTCCGTTGAATTTTGCACAAAGTCACAAACATGTTCCATAGACACTTAATTTTCGCAATGATCTTATATAATATAGCCCGTAGATCTTATTATATGATATATATATATATATATATATATATATATATATATATATAAACCGCCTGTGCTAATGGTACTCCGTCATGTGACGACATCTCCTCTTCAAAGATGGCCGCCACAGTGGAACGTCACTAGTATCAGCCTTGTAGTAATGTACTAGCAAACTCCCGCCTTTCTTTGAAAAGATAATTGTATTCATCCTTCTTCACACCGTTCTCAACACGAATCATACGAAATCTTCGTTGCATCAAACCAGGCCAGCTGAGTTAGTATAATAGCTCTCCGACAGACAACGTCAGCGAAACATTGGGACACTACATTCCTGCAAGGATTCCAACAGCGTACAATGACGTACGGTATAACTTTCCTTTAGTGATTCCTTGAACGACAGCCATAGCCTACTTTACGTTTCATGTAAGTTA